>MU678967.1:0-24230 GCA_026770625.1 Nicotiana glauca | reverse complement strand
TAACACCTTCTCCCGGATTAACAGAATTCCTTACCTAGGATTTCTAGTTCGCAGACTGTAACAGAGTCAAACTTTCCTCGGTTCGGGATTAATTCGGTGACTTGGGACACCATTATATTCTCAAGTGATGACTCTGAAACTTTTAAATAAATAATCCCGTTCCGACCGTCCTTTAATTGGAAAAACTCTTTTTATTTATATCCCTTCGCAGGGGTGTAAGCGCCGTAAAAAAAGAGGTGTGACAATGTTGACCCAATACATAACCGAATGAATTATCTAGGACTGTCAAATAAAGAATTAAAGGTCTCCCGGGCTCCAGCGGGACCAACACCGGCAGGTTTGACAAATACCCCTTGATCTTATCAAATGCCTTATGGCACTCATCAGTCCATTTGACTGCAACATCCTTCTTCAACAACTTAAAAATGGGCTCACAAGTTGTCGTGAGTTGAGCAATAAACCTGCTAATGTAGTTTAAGCGCCCGAGCAGACTCATTACCTGAGTCTTATTCCTTAGAGGTGGCAATTCTTGGATAGCTTTGATCCTTGACGGATCCAACTCAATGCCTCGTCGACTAACTATGAACCCCAGCAGTTTCCCCGATGGCACACCAAAGGCACACTTTGTAGGGTTGAGATTAAGATTGTACTTGCGGAGCCTCTGAAAAACTTCCTCAAATCTCCGACATGGTTGGACTATTGCTTTGACTTTATGATCACATCATCTACATAAAACTCAATGTGTATCATGTCATGGAACACAGTAGTCATTGTCCACATATAAGTTGCCCCAGCGTTTTTCAAACCAAATGGCATTACCCAATAGTAATAAGTTCCCTATGGTGTTATGAATGATGTCTTTTCTGCGTCCTCCTCATCCTTCAAGATCTGGTGGTACCCCGCATAGCAATCCACAAAAGAACCGATCTCATGCTTGGCACAGTTGTCAATCAAAATGTGGATATTTGGCAATGGAAAATTATCCTTTGGACTTGCTTTGTTGAGATCGCGGTAATCAACGTACACCCTGGTCTTGCCATCCTTCTTTGGCACTGGAACAACATTAGCTAACCAAGTGGGGTATCGTGTGACTCGAATGACCTTCGCGTCGAACTGCTTTGTGATATCTTCCTTGATCTTGACACTCATATCAGTTTTGAACTTCCTTAAATTTTGCTTGACAGGAGGGAATGTCGGGTCAGTGGGTAATTTGTGAACCACTAAGTCAGTACTTAGACCCGGCATATCGTCATATGACCATGACAATGCTTTGATTATTTCCTCCTTGATTTGTGGTTCCAAGTGTACACTTATCTTTGTTTCCTTGATATTATCTGGATCCCCTAAATTGATTACTTCAGTTTCATTCCGATTAGGCTTGTGTTTCTCTTCAAAGTGACTAAGCTCTTTACTAATTTCTTCAAATGCTTCCTCTTCATCATATTCTATTTCATCATCACACTCTATTTATTGGATTATTATTTCAGAGTTAGATTGGCTTTTAAGAATTGGCC
Source organism: Nicotiana glauca (assembly GCA_026770625.1). Classification (NCBI taxonomy): domain Eukaryota; kingdom Viridiplantae; phylum Streptophyta; class Magnoliopsida; order Solanales; family Solanaceae; genus Nicotiana; species Nicotiana glauca. Next base: position 22,716 of record MU678967.1, on the reverse strand, counting down.
GAAGATTCCTCATGCATGTCATGTCATTGAAACCAACATAAAAGAATTATACAAAGAAAGAAAAAAGATGACACTATCAGGAGTAATGGAAAAGGAAAATTGCATTTCATTAAAAATAAAGGATAGAAGGGTTTGTACATCAAAACATACGGAAAATTAAAATCTAAATTACAACCCTAGAATAATCCAACTAACTAAAAGGAAAAAAAAGCAAACTACTAAAACTCCTTCCGGGTAGGGAGATGAGTGGCATCCTAATTGTTAATCTTCACTTTTGACCCAATAAACTGCACATCCGCTTTGCTGGAACCTTTCCCAATTTCTACCATGTTCACCTCATCAAATAGACTCTGTAACCTTTTAACCAATTCTTCATCAAAATAAACCACAGGCTTTGGAATTGTTGTCACTGGACGCTTCACGACCCCTGCCTTGATGAAAGACCTGGAGAGACGTGGGACTGGCTTAGGGAGCGACCATACCTTTTTTTTTATCTTTCTAGCCTTCTTCACACCATCCCTTGTAGGCTTGAACCCCAGACCAAATGTACCCAGATTTTCACATAAAGACACTAGTTGCACGATACCTTGCAGAGATACACCCAGACCCTTGCCCGGCACAAAACCATTCTTCAAGATTTCAATTGCTACAATGAGGGTTGCAGAAGCTAGCTTTGGACCTGGAATGTATTCCCCTTATAGAACCTTTTTAGCCGACACTATTTCGAAAACTTGATAGACATAGGACCCCTTATCTTGTTCAGCCTCAATAAATGGGACTGATGTATCATTTAAAGCACATATGTTCTCATCATCATGCACGGCGATTTCTTGTCTATCTCACTCAAACTTTACCATCTGGTGTAGCGAAGACGGAACCGCTTTGGCAACATGTATCCAAGGCCTACCTAACAGGAAATTGTAAGAAACGGCCATATCCAGTACCTGAAACTCCATGGTAAATTCAACTAGTCCTATTGTCGATTTGAGCATGATACCGCCAACAGAGTCTTTTCCCTCTACGTCAAAACCTCGGACACATATATTGTTCTTTTGGTTCCTTTCATCATCAACTGTTAACTTGTTCAGAGTAGAGAGAGGGCATATGTTTGCACTGGAAATGTTGGCCCAAGGATAGGTGAAGTTTTGAAGATTAACAAAAGAACTCATTCATGGACCAGGTCCATTTTGTGAAGCACAATCATGATATATATCTATGCATGTGAGATGCATATGAAGGAGATAAGTCCTACTGATCAAGCAATAATATCTCCTGATATGATCAAAAAGGTTGCATATTAGACAATGGGAGAAAGTCTGCTTATATGAAGAAAACACAATCCAAGATAAAGATAGTATTAGAGTTTGATATATTCATGAACTCTTCTAAGATAGAAGATCAGCAATTGAGTCCCAATCAAACTCTGAATACTAAACTATTAAATGACAGTGATTGTTCTCTTTTACAGGTAATGCACATACGTAGAAGGTAAACTAAATTGAGAGCAAAAGAGCAATGTGATTTTGCAAGCAATTTATGTGTGATTTGATTGTGCACTCCTGAAGCTACTTGAACGAGATAGAAGAACCAGTTCCATTGTGTCTATCTTTTATTCTAGTTCAATTGTTTTAGGTGGTTTAACATTGTACCTTTCAGCTTTCATAGAAGCAATTGTATTAGGTACGTAGAGTATTCAAGTTATAGCTAACTTGAAGTTGTCGCAACAGTTGAGGTTGTGTGCCACAATGGGATTAGAGTTAATCCTTAGGTTTATAAAGAGTTTTTGTAAATGCTATTTTGGCACAGTGATTTTAGTGGAAGTTTGGGAAAATCCTACAGAGTAGTAGGTCGTGGTTTTTTTACCTATTGAGCCAGGTGTTTTCCATGTAAAAATCTTTGTGTTATTTATTTTCTACATTTATTATTCCGCAAATAGTAAGAGTTGGAACACCAAGAAGAACCAGGTTCTTCTATAGTTCAGTTAAGCGAAAATTGGGTACCACACAAATCACCCTCCCTCTTATGTGGTATTGACATTTAAAACATCAATTGGTATCAGAGCAGGTTATTCTTGAAAAGGCTAACACCTTAGGAAAATATCAAAATGAGTGCACTACCTGGGAACTGGGAAGGGAAATCCACCGCTAGGCCTCCACTTTTTAATGGTCAGTACTATTCTTGGTGGAAGAACATGATGAGGGATCACATCATAGGAGAAAACTATAAAATCTGGGACATAGTCATTGATGGTCCTTTGGCAACTATAAAGAAGAATGCTGAAGGAGTGGATGTGCCAAAGACAAGAGCTGACTGCACTGCTGAAGATTTGAAGAAATGGGAAAAGAATGCCAAGGCTAAAAATGTCTTGTGTGTGGACTGGGTCCAGACGAGTACAATAGGATTCAAAGATGTACTACTGAAAAGGAAATATGGGACACTTTACAAATGGCTCATGAAGGAACTCTCAAGTAAAGAGATAAAGAGGAACACTGTTATATTCTCAATATGAGAACTTCAGTATGAAGGAAGGAGAATCTATCCAGGAGATGTACACAAGGTTCACAACACTTACAAATGAACTTAAATCTCTTGGGAGAATTATCCTTGAACAAGACAAGGTTGAGAAAATCTTGACAAGGGTTTTATCAGTGACTTGGGAAAGTAAAATCACTGCTATTCAGAAATCAAAGAATATTGCTGCCCTCAAGCTAGATGAATTAACTGGAAACCTCACTGCCTATGAACTGAGAAGTCAACCCATGAAAATGGATGCACCCAAGAAGGAAAGAATTCTGGCTCTCAAAATTGATGAAGGTTCAGATCTGGAGGATGATGAAATGTCCATGATCACAAGAGATTTCAAAAAGTACCTGATGAGAGGAAAGGGTTCTTCAAGAGGTACAACCTTTAATAAACTAAGGGTTCCTGAGAAATAGACCAACGATGGTTGCTACAAATGTGGTAAGACTGATCACATGATCAAGAACTGTACTCAATGGGAAATTGAGTGGAAGAAGGAAAGGGCTTAACTAAGGAATATGAAGAGGGAACAGGTTCAACCAAAAAGGAACAAAGGATCAACAAAGGTTATGGTTTCTTCCTGGGGAGAAACATCAGATGACGACATCGGAGAATCAGATGATGAACAAGAGGTAAGTATCCTTCATCTCAAAAACAAGATTAAATTCATGTCTAAAGGAAGGTTGTCTGAGCTATTACTAGACTTCATTGGTGAGTCTGAGATAATTAACAATGAGAAGGAAGACCTGTCTAGGGAATGTGTGATCCTAAAAGCCAAGTGTAAAATTCTAGAGTCTAGGGCTAATGAGAGTGATAGTAAAAATGCTGAGTTGAAGAACCCGGTTCTTAAACCTGATGCTAGTGTCCTAGAACTTAGGTCTGAGAACTTAAAACTGAAACTAGTAATAGGTAAGAAGAAAGCTAACCACACATATGTCACCCTATAAGAAAACTTAGGAAAAATAAAGGATGAGTTGTACAGGAAGGATGAGCAGATAAAAGTCTGAAAAGAAGATCCAAGGAAGGTAAAACATGAACTAGATAGAACTTGCAAATGGAACAAGGCTTCTGATGCACTTTCCTGGCTACAAGAACATCACAGTAGCAACAAAAGAGGATTTAGCTATAGGACTCAAGCACCTAAGTGGCATCCTAAAAGCAAGTACCTCACTCTTCCTGAGAACAAAATCTGTACACACTGTGGTAAGACTGGCCATTACAAAAATGAATGTAATGTAAAAGAAAAGGCCAGTCAAAAGAATAAAGCTTTTGTTCAAGAGAAAAATAGGTTGCCTTGGTAGGCTAAAAGGAGTTTGATTTATCCCTTTGCCTATAGAAAGGGAACCAAACTAGTTTGGGTTCCTAAGACTAACCCTTGATTTCTCTTTGCAGGTCCAAGTGAAAAGAAGTAGCCAAATATGGTACATGGATAGTGGTTGATCAAAACATATTACTGGAAGCAAGAACCAGTTCCTTTCACTTGAGGACTTACAGGGATGTAATGTCTCCTTTAGAAATGGGAAGAAAGGTGAGATTATTGGGGTTGGAAAGGTAGGTAAGAGAGACTCTCACTCCATTGAGAATGTCTACTTGATAGATGGATTGTAATACAGCTTGATCAGTGTGTCACAACTGTGTGACAGAGGTAACCTTGTAGCATTCACCTCTACTAAATGCTTTGTGATTAACCTTACCAATGACAAGATTGTTTTGCAAGGAAAAAGAGTTAACAATATTTACATTGTAGATTTGTCTACTCATTCAGAAAATGAACTCACATGCCTAAGTGTGTTGGATAATGATCCACTCCTGTAGCACAAAAGACTTGGTCATGCTAGTTTGAATCAGCTAAACAAATTAGTCTCTAAGGACTTGGTGATATGGTTACCTAACATCAAGTTCAAGGAAGATAAAGTTTGTGAGGCCTGTGCAAGGGGGAAGTAGGCAAGATCATCCTTCAAAAGAAAGAAAATGGTAAGCACAACCAACTCATTGGAACTAGTCCGTATGGATCTTTGTGGTCCAATGAGAACCATGAGCAGAGGTGGAAAGAAATATGTAATGCTACTTGTTGATGATTATTCTAGATTTACATGGGTACTATTTTTAATATCTAAAGATGAAGCATTTGACATGTTTACTACTTTTGTTAGAAAAACTCAGAAACAATTAGGTAATATCCATTAGGTCTGATCATGGAACTGAATTTGAAAATGCTAAGTTTGCTGAATTCTGTGATGAGCATTGTATAGATCATAACTTCTCTGCCGATAGGAATCCTCAACAAAATGGAGTAGCTGAAAGAAAGAATAGGACTCTTGAAGACATAGCTATGACTATTCTTCTTTCTAGTAAACTGCCCCACAACTTCTAGGCACAGGCTGTAAACACTGCATGTTACATTATCAATAGATGCATTTACTAGACCTCTTGTAGAAAAGACTCCATATGAGTTACTTAAAGGGAGAAAATCAAATATATCCCATCTTAGGGCATTTGGGTGCAAGTATTTTGTGCACAATAATGGAAAAGACTCCCTAGGTAAGTTTGATCCCAGAAGTGATGAGGAAGTATTCTTGGAATATTCTTCACATAAAAAAGCATATAAAGTGTTCAACAAAAGAACTTTATGTGTAGAAGAAAGTGTGCATGTAGTGTTTGATGAAACTAACATTCTTTCTAAGAGACAGGTACATGAAGATGAAGCCATTGGATTGGTAAATGATTTGACTTAAGCCTTAGAACAAGTTAAAGTGGCACTAAAAGAAGGAACAAGTGATGGAACAGGTTCTTCCACTCAGGGCAACCTGACAGGGGTAACTGATCAAAGAGGAATTGAAACAAATCCCCTACAAGAACATGTTCATGAACTTGTTCCTCAGCAACAGAACATGGGAGAAACATCTAGCAGAAACCAGTTGGTTGTGAAACCTCACAAGTATCAAAGTTCTTATCCTATTGAGAACATTATCACTGATCCAACATCTGGAGTCAAAACTAGATCATAATTAAAGAATATGTGTGCTTTTGATGCCTTTTTATCTCGTATTGAACCTAAAAATGTTGTTGAGTCTTTGTAGGGTATAGATTGGGTGAATGCAATGCAAGATGAACTCAATCAGTTCGAGAGAAGTCAAGTTTGGCATCTAGTTCCAAGACCCAAGGATAGATCAGTTATTGGTACAAAATGGGTCTTCAGAAACAAACTTGATGAAGATGGAACAGTTACAAGAAACAAGGCAAGACTGGTGGTCCAAGGTTACAGCCAAGAGTAGGGCATTGATTATGATGAGACTTTTGCTCCAGTTGCAAGACAAGAGGCAATAAGAATCCTTATAGCCTTTGCAGCACACATGAAATTCACTCTCCATCAGATGGATGTCAAAAGTGCCTTTCTGAATGGCTACCTGAAAGAAGAAGTGTTTGTGATTGGTAAATGATTTGACTTAAGCCTTAGCACAAGTTAAAGTGGCACCAAAAGAAGGAACAGGTGATGGAACAGGTTCTTCCATTCAGGGCAACCTGACAGGGGTAACTGATCAAAGAGGAATTGAAACAAATCCCCTAAAAGAACCTGTTCATGAACTTGTTCCTCAGTAACAGAACATGGGAGAAACATCTAGCAGAAACCAGTTGGTTGTGAAACCTCACAAGTATCAAAGTTCTTATCCTATTGAAAACATTATCACTGATCCAACATCTGGAGTCAAAACTAGATCACAATTAAAGAACCTGTGTGCTTTTGATGCCTTTTTATCTCTTATTGAACCTAACAATGTTGTTGAGTCTTTGCAGGGTATAGATTGGGTGAATGCAATGCAAGATGAACTCAATCAGTTCGAGAGAAGTCAAGTTTGGCATCTAGTTCCAAGACCCAAGGACAGATCAGTTATTGGTACAAAATGGGTCTTCAGAAACAAACTTGATGAAGATGGAACAGTTACAAAAAATAAGGCAAGACTGGTGGTCCAAGGTTACATCCAAGAGTAGGGCATTGATTATGATGAGACTTTTGCTCCAGTTGCAAGACAGGAGGTAATAAGAATCCTTATAGCCTTTGCAGCACACATGGAATTCACTCTCCATCAGATGGATGTCAAAAGTGCCTTCCTGAATGGCTACCTGAAAGAAGAAGTGTTTGTGAAACAGCCTCCAGGGTTTGAGAGCAAGGAATGTCCTGAGCATGTGTACAAATTAGACAAGGCTCTCTGTGGACTTAAGTAGGCTCCAAGAGCTTGGTATGAACGACTATCCAAATTTTTGCTTGAACATGGCTACAAAAGAGGTAAAATTGACAGTACCTTATTCTTAAGGGAAAAAGGTAAGGATCTCCTTGTGGTACAAATATATGTTGATGACATAATCTTTGGGGCTACCACTGATAAGCTAAGTAAGGATTTTGCAAAATTAATGGGGAGTGAGTTTGAAATGAGTATGATGGGTGAGCTTAAATTTTTCTTAGGCTTACAAATCAAACAAAGCCCAAATGCAACCATGATCCATCAACAGAAGTATGCAAAAGAGCTTATCAAAAAGTTTAAAATGGATGAATCAAAGGAAATAGACACCCCCATTGCAACTGCCACTAAATTAAAATGTTATTAGATCACATCTACTTAATACCTCTCTAAACGTGATGTCTTGGTATATTCCTTCATTCTTAATGCACATTTGAAAAAATATGTCATGACAAATAATTTTGTATATGGTTAAAATCAGGCTTGCCCGATTTTTCCATTAAATCGAGACCAAGGAATAACATCTAGGGTTAGCCCCATAATGAATCGGGGTAGAGCACGAAGACAAGCTATCGAGTCCGAGAATCAAAGTGCCCGTCGAGATCGAGACCGTCAGCAATCAAGACCTAACATGATCGACTTCGAGCGAAGTGCAATAATGGAAAGGCGGAATATTCGTAACTGGTCGGAGATCACGGCGGAAATCCTGAAACAGATCAAATCAAAGGCGATTGTTTTGGATAATCATGGGATTTACTTTCGTAATTAGAATTGCACCATAATTGGGACTCCTCTTCTATATAAAGAATGCCCTAATCATTATGTAAGCGACTTACATTCATACATATTAAGGAAATATAATATTTCTCTCTTTCTCTTGTTTATCAACTCGTTGTTCTTTAACTGTTCTTACTTTACTAAGCTTAAGGGCACTGTCCAAGCATTGGTTTATTTTACATTCTTGTCAATTTCAATCACTTACTTTTACATTTATCAATTGGCATTAGGTAAAATCACGTATTCTTAAAACCATATTATACGTTTAATTATTATCCAGTTTTTAGAGTAAACAGTTTGGCGCCCACCATGGGGCAAAGGATAATAGTGATTGCCTAGTTTTAATACTCATAACACACGTTGCTTTTACACTTGTTCTCGTAAGTGTCTTTGATTTCAGGAATTAACATGTCAAAGTCTCAATCAGTGCCCACTCACACAGACACCGGCCTCATTATTCAAGGCAAAAACAAGCACATAGTTTCCCGGGGAAATGGAACACCTCAAATAAATTTGATGGACCACGGGCCGCAGATCCTATCGATGTCAATTCTCGTATTGTGATTCATGGATATTTAGGTGCCAAACCTGAATATAGCATCCGCAGAGATGCCCAGGTAGTCAATCAGAATCCGTAGAGTGGTGAAGAAGGCGAAATTAGCCTTCGAATGATATTTGAAGTGTTACAAACTTAGCAGGTTGCGAGCGCAACTCCAAAATCATAATCGAGCACCAAGCAGAATCGAACTCGACACATCACAAGAAATTGTTCATATGGTCGATCATGTATATGAGAGATTGAATGATAATGGATCCGAAACTTACCCCGCCATCATGAAGATGCTCGAGGAACTCACTAAACGGATTGAATCAGGAGAAAAGAAAATTGAGGCCGATGATAAAAAGGTAGAAACGTAGAACTCACGGGTTGATCAAATACCGGGCATCCCCGATTCTAAAAGGTTTGGATTCCAAAAAGTTCGTCTAGAAGCCTTTCCAACCAAGTGCAGCTCCGAAGCCCATTTCGAAGAAATTCTGCATGCCAGAAACTCCTACAATGGAACCACTGATCCTAATGAGTATTTCACTTCTTATAGATGCACAATACAAGGAAATGACTTAGAAGACGATGAAATTGAATCTGTTCAGTTGAAAAAAATTAGAGAAACTTTATCAAAGGGGGAAATGATATGGTACCACAAGTTTTCGCCCAATTCCATCTATTATTTTGCCATGATTGCTGATTCGTTCGTAATAGCACACGCCGGAGCAATAAAGTTTGCGACTAGGAAGTTGGACCTCTTCAAAGTAAGACAAAAGGACAATGAAATGCTAAGGGAATTTGTATCTCAATTTCAGATGGAACGCATGGACCTAACCCCGGTTACCGATGATTGGGTTGTCTAAGCCTTTAGTTAGGGTTTGAATGAGCAAAGGGTTGTGGCATCACGTCAACTAAAGTAGAATTTGATCAAATATCTAGTGGTGACCTGGGCCGATGTAAATAATCGATACCAGTCAAAGATCAGAGTTAAGGATGATCAGTTAGAGCCACGTCCGATTTAGTTTACCCAAGTTGATCCGAAGGCAGGATTCAAAGAGATATCGACAGAGAGCCTCGATCGAACAGGTATAGGTACCAACCATATAGCACAGATCGTAAGAATTGATGAGTGGTGATTTTACCACTCATTCTAGTCTCTTTTCTTTATTTTTTATGTCCTTTAACTATAATATGAGGTCGCTTATGGTGTGTATTGTTTTATTTTCAGGTAAATAGTTCCATGAAGTGATTTGAATTCAATTGGAGTGGAATTGAGAAAAAAAGGGTGAAACCATGCAAAACTACCATGTGATTCCGCATCTGCGGAAGATTGGTCGCAGAAGCAACCCCGCTTCTGCGTAAACAGGCCACATCTGCGAAGAATAGTATTTTGCCAAAAATCGCATCTGCGATTTGGTAACCGCAGAAGCGGTTGCGCATCTGCGGAGCCGCACCTGCGTGGATTCTTCTGCAGGTGCGGTCAACGGGCATCAGAACTGGGCTGGATTGACATTTCACATTTTCTCAATTCCAAACCCACAAATACACAACCAAACCTATTGTAAACATATCTTTTGGCTTATTTTCTGTCTTAGGACTAGAGAGAACAAGGTTGGAAGCTAGGGTTTGCACACACACTTTGGTCTTGAAGATTTGAAGCTTTTGGTTTGTGAATCTCTTACGCATTTATGTTCATTTCTTCATTTCCTTGCTTTGTATTGTATATCTAAGTGTGTAGTATTTTATTCAACACTTGAATCTTGTTTATGGAAATAATCATATTTAAAGTGTGGATTAAATACCTTATTGTGCTTATGTATTGAATGATTTTTATTCTTATATGAAGTGAGTTATTGTTACTTTAGTTATTCTTGTTCTTTAATGTTTCCAAAGGGATTAGTTAACCATATGACTCGCCCATTAATTTCGAATTAATTTTGGGAAAGATTATTCGGGTTTTGAAAATATTATTTAACAAGAACTTGAGGCTTTAACTCTTATTTTATATATTCTACCTAGGGATAGGATTGAACTACTTGTAGCCATATCCGGGTGTGCTTAGTCTCTTAATTGTTTTAGGGATAATTCAATTAGGAAGTCTTGTTAGTCTTTGGAAGAAGCTAATATAGAATTATTACCCATGTCTAATTAACATAAACTCGCTCATATTTGTGAAATCGTGAAATACATTGGATCTTTACTTGAATGTAATTCCCGATGCATCCATACTTGTAGGCATTGATCATTTAACTTGCTTTCTAGGTTAGTTTTCATTTTCGCATTTAGACATAAATATTTTCTAAAACCAATCCTAAGTGTTTGGCATTGCATAACAAGTGATAATTCTCTTACATTCCTAATCGCCTACATATTGTTCTCTGTGGGATTTGACCCCAACTCATAGTTGGGTAAAGTAGTGGATTTGGACGTCATCAAGAACCACGGACCGGGAGTAATCCTGTTTGAAATGATCTAAGGAATGATCGAGGTTAAAATTCCCGAGGGCTCATGAGTAAAAGTGGCTTCGATAAACATATCAAGCCTAAAGAAGCACCACAATTATCGGAATACGACTTCAGTGTCGATGCTTCAGGTATTATGTCTACCATTGGAAAAATCAAGGATACTAGGTGGCCCGGACCCCTACAGATCGATCCAACTCAGAGGAATCCAAAATTAAATGTGCAAGTACCATGGAACCAATGATCAAAAAACCGAAGACTGCAGACAACAAAGGAAAGAGGTAGCTCGTTTATTCAACGAGGGTTACCTTCGAGATTTCTTGAGTGACCGAGCTAAAAATCACATTAGATACAGGGAAGCAAATAGGAAAAATGAATATGAAGAACCGTAGCACGTGATTCATATGATCATTGAAGGGGTCGATATTTCTCAAGGCCCAACATTTAAATGCACCAAAGTCACAATCACAAGGGAGAAACGTACTCGGGACTACTTAATAGAAATACCTTATCTTTCAATAATGAGGATGCAGAAGGGATCGAACAACCTCACAACGACGCACTGGTAATATCTATCCTTATGAACATAATTCAAGTTAAACATGTGTTGGTTGATCCAGGTAGTTTGGCAAATAGTATTCGATCGAGGGTCGTAGATCAGCTCGGCCTCCAAGATCAAATCGTGCATGCGTCTTGAGTACTCAATGGTTTCAACATGGAAAGTGAAACCACCAAAGGGGAAATCATTTTGCCGGTAAATGTAGCTGGGACTATCTAGGAAAAGAAGTTCCATCTAAGCGATGTGATATGAGATACAACGTGCTGCTCAGAAGACATTGGATTCATAATATGAGGGCAATACCTTCAACGCATCATTAGGTCTTGAAATTCTCTACACCAGAAGGAATCAAAACGGTGTACGAAGAACAACTCGCAGGCAAAGAAATGTTTGCAATTGGTGAAGTAATATCGGTATTGGTACTATCATCAATGAAGGGACCGACATCGAAGGGAAAGTAGGAAGTCAAATAGAAACCACAGTCGTCGGCCTCAACCAGATCAGAATAGTAGGCAAATTTTGAGGGGATGATTATATGATACCTCGAACCTTCGTAATCCCCGATGATTCTGATGATACAAAGTTAATAGTTGAAGAGCTGGAGCAAGTCATACTGATCGAGCACCTACCCGATCGAAAGGTATACCTAGGCAAGGGGTTAACCCCCGAGCTCAAGGAAAAAATTATTAAATTCCTTATTAAAAATATAGATTGTTTTTCTTGTCCCACCTTGACATGACAGGGATCCACCGGAGATTACCACTTATTGATTGAGCTTGGACCTGCAGTTTAAGCCGGTAAAGCGAAAGAGAAGGCCACAGTTCAAGGTTAAGCATGCATTCATCAAGGATGAGGTAACCAAACTTCTCAAAATAGGGACCATTCGGGAAGTAAAATATCATGAATGGCTGGAAACATAGTCGTAGTCCCTAAAAAGGGAAATAAACTCAGAATGTGCGTAGACTATAAAGACTTAAACAAAGCATTCCCTAAAGACTATTTTCCTTTGCCGAATATCGATTGTATGATCGAGTCTATGGCCGGCCACGAGACCCTCAGCTTTCTCGATTCCTACTCCGGGTACAATTAAATATAAATGAACCCGGGAGGATCAGGAAAAGACTTCGTGCATTACTAAGTACGATACTTATTGCTATAATGTAATGCCGTTTGGATTAAAAAATGCTTGTGTTACTTATCGACACCTGAGATGACGAAGTCAGCCTTCAACTAATATTTGGAATGTTACAGACTCAACAGGATGCTATAGCGTAACTACTAAATCAGAACCATGCACCAAGTAGGGTCGAACCCGAACCCTCACTATAAGCTATCAGGTCCGAACCTGTACCAGAGAGGTCGAATGCCAACAAATCGGGGACTAAACCCACTAATATAAAAATGCTCGAGGAGCTCACAAAGCGAATCGAATCAGGGGAAAAGAAGATCGAGGCAAATGACAAAAAGGTAGAAACATACAACTCCCGAGTTGACCAAATATCGGGGTTTCCACCGATTCTAAAGGGTTTGGATTTGAAGAAGTTCATGCAGAAGCCTTTACCTCCAAGTGCGGATCCAAAGCCCATCCCAAAGAAATTCTGCATGCTAGAAATTCTCAAGTACAATGGGACCACCGATCCTAATGAGCATGTCACTTCGTATAACAACAATAACAACAAACCTAGTTTGATCCCAACATGTGGGGTCTGAGGAAGGTAGTCTGTACGCAGACCTTACCCCTACTTAATGCAGTAGAGAGGCTATTTCCAATAAACCCTCGGCTCAAGAAGGGCAAGAAGAGGAAGAGGGAAGCAATAAAAGAATAAAGATGGAAGAGAAAAAGGGGAGATAAAGGATAAGTAGTAGTAAATAGTAGCAAGGGAATACAATACATGGGTGAAGAAAATCACATATCATAATAAAAATCTAAGAATATGAAGGGACATGCACGCTACTAAGCCTATCGTTAAACACTATAAAGTATCTACTAACCTTCTACCTTAATCCTCGACCTCCACACCCTCCTATCAAGGGTCATATCCTCAGTGAGCTGAAGCACCGCCGTGTCCTGCCTAATCACTTCTTCCCAGTACTTCTTAGGCCTACCTCGACCCTTTCTCAAACTCTCCATGGACAACCTCTCACACCTCCTGACAGGGGCATCAATGCTTCTTCTCCTAACATGTCCAAACCATCTCAACCGCAACTCCCGCATCTTGTCCTCCACGGAGGCTACTCCTATTCTGTCCCGGATAGCTTCATTCTTAATCCTATCTCGCCTGGTACACCCACTCATCCATCTCCACATCCTCATCTCTACTAGTCTCATCTTCTGCACGTGGGAGTTCTTGACTGGCCAACACTCAGCCCCATACAGCATAGCGAGTCGAACCACCACTCGATAAACCTTACCCTTAAGTCTTAACGGCATATTCCTATCACATAGGACACCAGAAGCGGTCTTCCACTTCATCTACCCCACTCCGATGCGATGTGTGACATCTTCGTCAATCTCGCTATCACCCTGGATAATAGGCCCGAGATACTTAAAACTCGCTCTTTTGGGGATAACTTGACCATCAAGCTTTACCTCTACGTCTGCATCATGGGTCTCACTGAATTTTCATTCCAAGTATTTTGTCTTGGTTCTACTTAGTTTGAAACCTTTAGACTCCAAGGTCTGTCTCAAAACCTCCAACCTCGTGTTAGCTCCACTACGCGTCTCATCAACCAACACTATATCATCGATAAATAGCACGCACCAAGGCACCTCCCCTTGGGTGTGACGCGACAGTATGTCCATCGCCAAGGGAAACAAAAATGGGCTAAGAGCCGATCCCTGGTGCAACCCCATCACCACAGGGAAATGCTCTGAGTCACCACCCATAGTCCTTACCCGAGTCTTAGCATCATCGTACATATCCTTAATCACCCTAATGTACGCTACCGAGACGCCGCAAACCTCCAAACACCTCCACAGGACCTCCCTCAGAACTTTCGTATGCCTTCTCATGGTCAATAAACACCATATGCAAATCCTTACTCCTTTCCCTGTACTGCTCCACTAATCTCCTTAACAGATGAATCTCTTCCGTAGTCGAACGCCCCGGCATGAATCCAAATTGATTCTCAGAAATAGACACTCACCTTCTCACCCTGGCCTCCATCACCCTCTCCCAAATCTTCATAGTGTGACTCAATAACTTGATACCCCTATAATTGTTGCAATTTTAGATATCACCCTTGTTCTTGCAAAGCGAAACCATCGTACTCCACCTCCATTCTTCGGGCATCTTCTTTGTCTTAAAAATAACATTAAACAAACCAGTGAGTCACTCCAAACCTGCCCGCCCCGCGCTCTTCCAGAATTCCACTGGGATTTCGTCTGGTCCCGTTGCTCCGCCCCTTCATATCTTACGCATCGCCCCTTCCATCTCCTCTACCGTAATCCGCCTACAGTACCCAAAATCCCACCGACTCTCAGAGTGTTCCAACTAACTCATCACAATGTGTCTATCCCCCTCCTCATTCAACAGTTTATGGAAGTATGTCTGCCCTCTTCTCCTAATGAGTGCCTTGTCCATCAACACTTTGCCATCCTCGTACTTGATGCACTTGACTTGGTCTAAGTCACGGGCTTTCATGTCCCTCACCTTGGCCAACCGGTATAACCTCTTGTCCACGTTTTTGCCCTCGAGCTCCTCGTACAAACGAGCAAACTCTGTGTTCTTAGCCGTCATAACTGCTAACTTTTCCTCTTTCTTCGCCTTTATGTAACATTCCCGATAAGTCCTTTTTTCCTCCTCGTTTGTACTCTCTGCTAGTTTCAAATAAGCAATTTTCTTAGCTTCTACTTTACCTTAAACATCTCCATTCCACTACCAGTCCCCTTTATGCCCCCAGGAGAACCCTTCGTTACCCCTAAGGTTCTGTTCTACTAAAGAAGTTTGGAGAACCTTTATCAAAGGGGCGATGATATGGTACCACAATTTTCCAACCAATTCCATCGATTCCTTCATCAAAGTACATGCCAGAGCAATAAAGGTTGTGACTAGGAAGTCAAACCTCTTCAAAGTGAAACAAAAGGACAATGGAATGTTAAGGGAATTTGTATCAAGGTTCGGGATAGAACACATGGACATACCCCCGATCGCAGATAATCGTTGTCCAAGCCTTTACTCAAGGTTTGAACGTACGAAGTTCGGTAGCATCACAACAGCTAAAGTAGAATTTAATTGAGTATCCAACCGTGACCTGGGTCGATGTACATAATCGGTACCAATCGACAATCAGGGTCGAGGATGATCATTTGGGGACCCCTTCCAGTTTCATTTATCCAAATAGGCCTATCGACAGAATTCAAAGGGACATCGATGGAGAACCCCGATCAAAAAAAGATCGGTATCAACCTTATGGTGCAGATCGTAGGAACAGTGGTCCAAGACGTAACCCTATTCGAAATGATTGAAGGAACGATTGAGGACAGAGCTCCCGAGGGCTCATGAGTAAGAGTAGCTTCGATAAATATGTCGAGCCCACAGAAGCACCACAATTATTAGAATACCACTTCAGCATCGACACATAAGGTATTGTATCGGCCATTGGACAGATCGAGCGTACTAGATGACCTAGGCCCCTACAGACCGATCTAGCACAAAAGAACCTTAATCAAATATTCAAATATCATGGTACCCATGGTCATAGAACCGAGAACTGTAGATAGCTAAGGGGGAGGTAGCCCTTCTATTCAACAAGGCCACCTTCGAGAATTCTTTAGCGACCGAGCTAAAAATCACTTCAGAGACAGGGACACGAACAGGAAGAACAAACATGAAGAATCATAGCACGTAATTCAAATGATCATCAGTGGGGTCGATATTCCATAAAGGTCCACGCTTAAACACACCAAGGTATCGATCACCAGGGAAAAGCGAACTCGAAACTATATACCAGAAGGGACCTTATCATTCAATGAGGAGGAATCAGAGGGGATCTCACAACCCTACAATAATGCACTGATAATCTATTCTTATGAATAAAATTCAGGCTAAACGTGTTTTAATTGATCCAGTGTGATGACCCGATAGGTTATGTTATGATTTAAACCTAATTATGAGATCCAAAACCTTTAAAGTCACATTTTAGACTTTCTGATTTACGTGCGCAGTCCGGGCATCTTTCCGAAAAGCTTTTATATTAAAAACTGATCAAAATGATTTTAGGACGAGATTTTGGGTCATTTCTCAACTTTTCAAATCCTAGAACCCTAGAGGCGATTTTTCCAAGACCATTTATTTCCTAAAACATTGGTAAGTGATCCTAACCCACTTTTTTTCAACTACCCATCACATTTCATGAATTTTCAACCTAGAATCTAGGATTTTCATATTGGAAATTTGGTGTTTGGGTAGAATTAAGAATTTTTGGGAAATTAAAATTTAGATCTCAAATTGAGGATGAAATTCAAAACTAATAACATAATCGGGCTCGGGGGTAAATGAGTTTTGGTCCAAATCTCGAGTTTTGTCCAAGCGAGCCCATGGTCGATTTTTTACTTTTTGAGAAAAAACTTGGGAAATCTGAATTTATGCATTGTAATTGATTTCTTTAGCAATATTTGATGTATTAAGTTAATTGTGGCTAGATATGAGTGATTTGGAGGTGGATTCTAGGGGAAAAGAGGTAATTGAGCATTGAGTGGCTTGTGGAGCGAGGTAAATATTGTGTCTAACTTTGACTTGAGGGATAAGGAAACTCCAACCTATTTTCTATATGAAATTCATGTGAGAGGCGTATATGTGAGGTGAAGAGTACTTATGCGCTGCCGAAGACGGAATACCTGGAGTGTAAGTTCAACACTAAGCCGGGGGAAGTGGACGTGGATGTGAGGCTTGAATCATAGGTAATCCCAAGTAGAGGCAGCTTCAAGTACCTTGGGTCGGTTATCCAGGAGGGATGGGAGATCGATGAGGATGTTACACATCGTATTGGTATAGGATGGATGAAGTGGAGGTTAGCATCTGGAGTCTTGTGGATAAGAGAGTGTCACCTTTACTCAAAGGCAAGTTCTATAAAGCGGTTATTAGATCAGCCATGATGTATGGGGTAGCCTGTAAAGAACTCACATATCCAGAAGATGAAAGTAGCATAAATGAGTATACTGAGGTGGATGTGCGGGAACACTAGGATGTATAAGATTAGGAATGATAATATTCGGGAGAATGTGCATGTGGCTCTCATTGATGACAAGATGCGGGAAGCGAGACTCAGATGGTTCGGGCATGTTCAGAGGAGAAGTCCAGATGTGCCGGTAAGGAGATGTGAGCAGTTGGTTGTGGAGGGCACGAGAAGAGGTAGAGGGCGGCCTAAGAAGTATTGGGGAGAGGTGATCAGGCAGAATATGGCGAGGCTTCAGATTTCCGACGAATTTTTGACATAGACATTTTGGAATTTCGTCGTGCCAGTTGAGTTGCAGATTCTCTTTCCTGTTTGCGGAGAAAATGCCCAACATATACTTGCTTAGTTGCTTATCATTCATGAGAATACCATTTAACTTATCTATGTCACCTTGAGCAGATTTCATTGTCATATTTTGTAATAACCCTTTGACTAGCCATTAGAATCAATAGCTATCTTGCAAGAAAGAATGTTGCCAAAGCTTGAAAATGTGTCATGTAAAGGCAACTAAATTGAAAATTAATGGGACGAAAGTCCCCCAACCACCTTCCTAGTACAAATCTTGATTGCATGGAGTGCAAGGCTCTGTTCTCATTACCTGGAACAACCTGAAGTTGGTCAGAATCAGTTATCTAAAGCAGCACATGTAGTCCAACTATGTGAATTTATCTATTCTACTTACCTGATCCACATGTCAGAAATGTTGTTAAGCGGAATAGTAGTTGCTTAATTTTTTAATCATCAACAAAGAGCTGCACAATGAAGTTAAATCTGGTCAAGCAAAAGTAGCTTCCATTTTTCCAATTTTGTTTTTTATGGTCACTCATCATAGATACCAACTAAAAGCAGGATAAAATTAACAGAAGAGCATAAGATGCAGAAAAAGGGTCGCCATGGCATGAAGCAACAGAACAGAATACCAGCAAGCACAAAAGCAACTTTATCCCACAAAAAGAAAAACGCACAGACAAGATCGACAAACACTGGACAGAAATTTAAGGGGATAAACGCAAGTAGTGTTTACATGACATAAGCTAGCGTTAACCAAACAAGGAGATCATTAGATATGTTATACACATGGGGTCACAACGAATGCAAAATTCAAATGTTTAAATCCTCTACCACCTGCAGCCAGGTAAGTGGCTCTCGAGCTGCTTAAGCAACTTAGTATCTTAAGAATATTTTTTACACCTTGAAACCACTATCCTAAATTGCATGTTATGCATTTGTTGGTGCAGTTGTATAAGATTTTCAAGGAATGCTATAAAATGTTCAAACTTCATTCCTGACTGCCGCTGCCTGCATAAGACTAAAAGCTAGAAGTGAGACTTCTTTTCTACTGCCTTATCTTGTAAGCCTCTAAAGCTGTGTTTAGCTTAATCAATACCAAAAGTTGAGTTAAGAAGAAGAAGAGGCGAAGCTTCAAGTACCATACACCTTTTAACTTTTGGAGAATTATCAAACGTGGAACCACAGATCAGCATGTTATCCCTTTACTTTGATTGACTGCTATGTCCTCTTTTTTGGTTTTTCAAAATAACATCTTCATATCATAGCAAAACTAGCAGAAGAGGAATTTTGTGTCTCTTTTCTCTAATTCGCGAAAGAACTCCATCAGTCCTGACCAGCATTAGAGTTGGTAAAAAATTTGATTTGGACAAGGAGTTGGAATTCAATAGATGACCCTGTTAGCAACAGCAAATTACAGATCTACGCCAATCCTCCACCACCTATTAGTCCAAACAAGCTTTTAAGAAACAAAACACCAGAAGAAAACAAAAAAGATGATTAGTTACAGAGAAATCTTTTAAGGTTTTTCTCCACTGTACTCACCCTCAATGCAATATTATATAAACCTCAATGTAAGTTTTCAGTAACTAGAACACATTATCTGTATGAGTTGACCAACTTGCCCCTTGATGACTATTGTCCGGGAAGAATTAAAAAACATTATTTACATAATCAAGCTGCCTTTCATATTGCATCATATCCGGTGTTCCATGAGAAAATTAAATACATTTAGATTGCTCATCACTTTGTTAGAGATAAGATACTCGCATGAGATATTGCTAATATGTCAACGAAAGCAATCATTTTCTTATCTACAACTTGAGATAAAAAAGAAATCCACGCTTTACAAGCTACATAAGTATTTCACAAGCTTTCTCGTAATTTAGATATATTTTTATGTTTTTGAATTATTTTAGCTAGATCCCCGCACCCGTATCCGCACTAGGATCTGTATTCCCGAATCCAAGAAGTTACATGTCGAAGGATCCGTCCTCTAAATCCACATCCGTGTCCGAGCAACTTTGGTAAAAATACTAGAAAGTGCCGCTATATGCACACTATTTCCTGCCCTGTAAAAATTAAAAATTAAAAACTTTCGTGTATGTACTTGATATGCATGTCAGTGTTCTCTTATTGGTCTTTTAGTATATTTTGTATCAGCAAGAAGGCAAATGCTAGTTTTTTTTGGGTTTTCTTCGGCGCGGTCATGCATACAGACATGGTCTTAGGATTAAGCCTAGAAAATCCCTTGCCAAGGGATGCAAAGGTTGTCAAAACATTGCTAAAATCAATGAGTGTTGGTGACTATGAGCCCCGAGTTGTGAATCAGTTTTAGAACTGCAGCATCAAATATGTAATTGATTTACTGACGGATGCTCAAGTCTACTCATGCGTGCAGCGAAGGTTGTCATTGACTCTGATGATATCAAGCTTGCCGTTCAGCTGAAAGTTAATTTCAGATTCTCACAACCCCTGCCACATCAGGTACTAAGTCTTATTAGATTCTTGTGATGGTATTCATTATTCCAAGATGTAAATGCATACCTTTCTTAGAGACCTCTTAGGGGTGTGGAGAAACTGATAACCTTAGCCTTCTCTTGTCTAGGAAGGATAATTAAAATAGGGACTTACTGAATCGAAGGATTATATGATGTTAACTAAAATGATAGGCTTGGAGTAAAATGTGGTTACTTTGCAACTGGAACAAACATGTTACTTTAGGGTCGTTCGGTATAATGGTGGGACATGGGGTGGGATATCCTATGGAATTAGTTATCCCACCTTCTATATGGGAACTAATCCCACTATTTTAGAGTAAAAGTTATTCCAGGATTAGCTAATATCCCAAACAAAATATGGGATAAAGTTAATCCAAACTTTATCCCGGGATTATTATTCTTATTCCAAGTACCAAACGACCCCTAAGAGTGATGAGGAACCTTAATTCTGAGTTTGAAGTAGTACTATCCTCTTCTCCACCTTCACAGCCATTGTTTTCAAAGTTCAACCTTACACAGAGCCAAAATTCACCTTCAGATCGTTACCTACACATCAGAAGTGCCTATTAGTGCCAAGTCCAACAAAGAATTGCAGAAACTACATCTCTACAGTAGATTCAGGAAACTAGTTCACAACCCAATCATGCTACTAATCATCAAATACCAGAAAGCTTGATCAAGCAAATGAGAAGCAGCGCAATACCACCTATTTTAGTTATTAGTATTCCTGGAAAAGAAAGCAGCACCTGTAATAAAATCCAGCAAACAAATTTTTTTTTTTTTTTTGCAAGTAAGAATACTTATACAGCACCCCGACCAGTTTAGAATTGGGGTGTTGTTGTTGTAAGAGTATTTCATACACGCAAGCCAAAGTAAGCGCTTAAGAGGACAAACTCTTAAGCCATCCTCAAGTCACTTACATCTTTTTGTTTGTACTGAGAGACGAAACGCATAGACAAATATGCTTCACACTATTCATGAATATTCCTTCAGAATATCTTCTACTGCCCTCTTGCCATACTGACCATAGTTTGCCAATATAAAGAGAATCCATACAGCCGACCACAACTAGTTTGATTGAGGCGAAGTTACAGAATGAGAAATAGAACACCCTATACTTATCCAAACTAGTTGCAATAGCATTTCATTCTATATCAAATATAAATAAAATAGATGGTTCAAGGTGTACAAGATGATCACGATTCACCGTGCCACAATTCTCTGTGCCACAGCAGAGGAAGGGCAGAGAATCTGAGGACATCACATATTACATAGGCAAGAGATGAAAAGGTAGACACCAAGAGGGATAAATGGCATGAGGAAACCAGATAAAGATGGAGATACGATACACTATAAGATTGAAAAGGGCCTTGAAGTGGGTCAAATGATATGTATCAAATTGGGTCTTCAACAGTCACTAATAATATCTTTAGAAGGAGCATTTTATTGTTCAGATAGCAAAAATAACAGAGAAAAAAAAAACAAATTATCTAGCAGTTAAGGTTAAGCTAGCACCTTCCAAATACACTTAAAAGTATCTCCTCATTGTTATCAGGAAATTGAGAAAATATAGTACAAATAAAAATTCCAAAAAAGCATCAGAACAAAAGCTAAAGCAGAAAGAATTCGTCAAACAGACAAGCTATTCTCAATATAAGAAGCAGAGCGATCCAGAAAATATTTAGATCTAAAGTAAGAACACCACGAACAGGACAAGAATAAAGATAAATTATAAATATAAAATGACAGCTAAATTCCATTCTATTGAGATAGCTCATACATAGCTCAGTACCCAAAAGTGCGTTAAATGGAATAAATTAGGTCACCTTTATCCGCTTCAAGAGGCATGGTAATGGAACCCTTAATCTTTTGTAACTTATGAGATGGAGGAACACGGTGTTGTTGGACCCTCCCCCTTGAATTCAGATATAAAACCATTGAGGGAGAGAGCCAGGGAAGGAAAAGCAGAGATAAGAACTATTATTTCTTGTTTTTAGAAAAGCAAGCAGAGACAAGTGGTATAACACGTAATTTGCACAAAATATCTCTAACTTCCCAATACTAATAACACAGGAAAAGAGCTATCTTTTACCTTCTTCAGCTTCTTACTACTAATTTTAAGACCAAATAAAAGCTTCCACTTCACAAAGAAATTGAAAATGTAATACCACTACAAAGATAACCGGGATAAGGAAAATAGGTAAAAACTAAGTTGTATATCTGGAAGATTTGTAACGCCAAGAAAGGGAGAAGGGAGAAGGCAGAAACCTCCAAGTGAGAAACACAATAATGATATCAAATGAACATAAAATGCGATCTTACCAGAGCCTCAAAAACCAATTAGTAAAGCTATAAACAGGAACTACACAATGCAGTGTAATCCTTCATAATTACAAGTGAAAGGCAGACAAGAGTTCTTAGCCCTTAACATCTCACAGACTTTAGAAATATATTAATCACAAAGGTAGGATCCACAATAAAAATCCACATAACTAAAATCCAATAGCTTGTCTATTGTCTATACTCTACAGTAATAAATCAAGCATACAGGGAAAGTTCTCAAAAAAAACAAACAACATCAGAGTCTTTCACTGTCCTCTTTAATCATTGCCGCTTTAACATCAAGTGTAAAAATATACTCCTGGTCACA
>MU678964.1:110754-166564 GCA_026770625.1 Nicotiana glauca | reverse complement strand
CCCTAGAAAGTCCAAAGTCGGGTTTCCGGCTAAATTCAGCGGAGAATTGAGGTCTAATGGACCTTAATCCAGGTGCTCTGAACTGAGAACACCCTGATTAAGGTCCGTTTGGCCTCAAAAGGTTCCAAGTCCGAGTGAGGTCCCAAGTTTCTTGAATTTTTGATTCCTCGTCTCAAAGGTACTTCCTTCTTCTTTCTTTTAACTTTCTCTATTTAATTGCTAGTCTAAGTTCCATTTTTATCTTTTTAATTATCAATTTTTCTTGTTGCTCCTCCTCGAAGACCTTTTATTTGGTCAATCTTTATTTCGGTTTGTTTGCTTGAATGTATTTGTTATAGAATATGTATTCGAGTCAATTTAATGATCGTCGAATAGTCAGTCCTCATTCCCCTATCCCGACCTAAGAATTATGAATCACTGACTTGTTCCTCGATTATTTGTTATCGATTATGCGTGTCATGATCGATTAGACAAATGTCGTCGAATTAAATTCATAGGTCTGTCCATTAGGCAGTGATTAGCACTGCGAAGTTGGTCCTAAGTAACTGTTGGATTGAAGTCCTTAACTGTGTGTAATTGCAAATTACGGATTGAATTGGATATAGCTATTAGCTTAGTTAGTGATTATTAGGAGGATTGACTATAGCCGATAGGTTGCAAAAATTTCAGGGGTTTGTTTTGGGGTTTGAAAGTGTTAAATGATTAAACAATGGTTAAAGACATCCAGTAATGGATGCTCAGGGAATATCATGGGTTGGTTGAATAGAATATAGTTTCCCATAACTGAAAATGGCAGGGAACACCTAATAGTGGGGGGATGGGGAATAGTATGGAGGCTCATTTCTCCTCATTTGTTTAAGTTTTTCAAGAGCTGTTAAAGGGTCTGCTTTAGGTATAAAAAGGAGGGATTCAGATTAGTTTGAGGGGATTCGAACAGACATTTTTTCGGATATACAGAACAGATTTTGAGAGAAAAAAGAGAGGCTGATAGACACTCTAACATACACTTCGAAACCATCAGTTTTAAGGGCCAGGAACCATCAGTTCCACCTTTGAAACCATTAGTTGGAAGTCCTTAAGCCACCAATTGATCAACACATTCTGAAAACAGATCATACATTTCCTGAAATACATACTGGAAATAGATACCATCCTGAAATAGAAAACGGTAGAAAAGGCTAAAGGAAAATACTATTCCATTAAAGCTTCTCGCTCAGTTTAAGTTTGCTCAGTTTGGTTAGTTCATAAGATTTCATTTGGATTCTCAAGTTCCTTTGTGGTTTGGATTTCCCTGAGTTTTCAATCTATACTCCGGGCTGTCTATCACTGTTTCATAGTGATTTTGGTTGTTGCTGGGATCTGTTTGCTGTTGTGTGTTGCTGTTGTTTGCTGTCAAACTGCCTACTGATTTTTCGTTCTCCATTTTGCTGTTGAAATCCCAGGTACACATTTCAACATATTTTTGATGTAAAACTTTCCAGGGAATAGAAGTGCAATGATTGCCTGATCTTCTTCGAGTTTGTTTTTGCTATTTCAGTAGTTAATTGTCTCACAGTTAGTTAGTTTAATTCATTGACTAGGCTACATGTGGTAGACTGGCTGGAATAATGATATGTAATGGACTGAAAATTATGGAGTAGTTAGACTGTTTGATGACTATTTTTAATTCATGAGAGACGAGTGATGGTCATGTGAATTAATAGCTAGTAATTCAACTGGTGTTATTAAAATGCTATATCATAATGTAACTTAGCCGTTTATTTAGCAATATGGAAACAGGCTTACATTTTTCATACATTAAAACTAGCGGTTCCGTATTAATTGAATAGTGTTGAGTGTAATTAGTCGTAATATAGTCATTTGGTTCTGAATCTGAAATGTTACTTAGGCTATTGGTATTGTAACAAAAATTGAATCACTACCTCTAATATGGTTATCGTAGGCTATAGTAAAAGGAAGTCACATTTTACGATTGCCTTTTAAATATGGATCATGCACTTGAATTGGATTTTCGCAACATAGGCCCAAGATATCCCGTCTGTGCACATAATTACTAGGATGGGTCAATTTGAACTCAAAAGTGTTTAGCCTTCTCAAATATATGAAGTAGATAGGATCGTCTCACTATTTTAGAGACGGAAGCGAATCGAAAAGTTATAGTTTCTCTAGAATCGATTTTTAACTAACAATAAGGCAAACCTCGCTAAGCAAAAAATACAAATCGCGGGGCCCTCAATAATTACTTACAAAAATACTTAGAATCGGAACGGACCGTTTTGCGAATTTCACGATCTTCCCCAAAGTTAACATAGACGTAGATGCTTTAGGCGCGATTCATAATAATATACTTTCTTAAGTACGGGTGCATATTTATGTGACCCAAATCCAAATCCCAATGAAGTCGAAATATGTTAAAGACCACAGGCGTACTGGTACGGTGTGGTCCAAGATACATTTTCTTGGCGTTGTAATTCTCTTTAACAATAAATAATAAAAGCTGTCAATTATCCCTTTAAACAATAAATGGGACGAGCCTCGCCAGATAACACACAAGTTGCAGGGCCCTCAATAGATGATTATTAGTCCTTAGACTTCGAGAAGGGTCGTTTAGCGAATTTCACAGCCTTTCCAAAACACAAAAAAACGCGTTAGCATCTTTAGGCGAGTATTTAATAATGTTGTCTCCCTAAACTCGGGTGCACATTCATGTGACCCAAATCCAAATCTCAACAAAGTCGGAATGTGTCGATAACCACGAGTACATTGATTGTGACGTGGTTTGAGATGCATTTTCACGATGTTGCAATTCTTTTTATTAAAATAATGAATAATAACATTAAAAGCGATTAGAAATTAAAATTTGTACATAAATTAAAACATGTTATGAAATCAGATAAATAAGCCAAATATAATAATTAAGCGACCGTGCTAGAACCATGGAACTCGGGAATGCCTAACACCTTCTCCCGGGTTAACAGAATTCCTTATCCGGATTTCTGGTTCGCAGACTATAATACGGAGTCAACTTTTTCCTCGATTCGGGATTCAAACCGGTGACTTGGGGCACCATAAATCTCTCAAGTGGCGACTCTGAATTAAATAAATAAATCCCGTTTCGATTGTCCTTTAATTGGAAAAACTCCCTTTACCGCTCCCTTCGCGGGGTGCGGTAGCGCCAAAAGGAGGTGTGACAAATAGAACCGATGCCTCTCTGTGACAAACCAATATAATACCTGTGATGATGGAATCGGAGGTGACCGCCTCAGTACGAGCAGGAATACAATAATATCTGGCCTGAACCCTCTCACGAGGGCGACCTCTATCTCCCCGGCCTCCGCCCCTGGCTGGCTGGGCAGGCGTGGCAGCAGCTGGAGCTATAATCATAACCTGAGAACTCTGAGGACCCCACTGCGGCTGAGCAGTCTATAAAGATGCACCCCTACCAAGTCCGGGGTAGTCCCTAACCATATGGCATGTATCACCACACTCGAAACAAGCTCTGGGAGGACGTGGTGGTTGTGACTGGCTGGGGCTAGGCCTGCTGGGCTGATCTCTGGAAGTACCTCGCGCAGGAGGTGCGCTAGAAACTGGAGGAGCATAATAAGGCTCTTGAGGTACAGGCGGAGCTGGAGTACTGCCGACTGCTGGCAAAGCTGAATGCACAGGGCGAACAGAATAACCTCTGCCATAACGACCTACTGATGGGGTACGGGCACCAGAGTAGTGACCCGACTCTCGAGACCTCTTGGCCTCCCTCTCCCCTCGCTCCCTAGCGAGCATACCCTAAATCCTCCTAGCAATACTCACTACCTACTGGTAAGGAATATCCATCTCCAGCTCTCGAGCCATGCTAGACCTGATAGGCGGAATAAGGCCCTCGATGAACCTGCGGACTCTCTCCCGAACTGTGGCAACCAAAGCCGGTGCATGTCTAGCCAACCTGGTATAACGGATGGCATACTCTGAAACTGTCATAGCACCCTGGCATAAGTGCTCAAACTCTGCGCTCCATGAATATCTGAGGCTCTAAGGAACAAACTCCCTCATAAACATGTTGGAGAACTAGGTCCAAGTCAGGGAGGCAGACTCGACTGGACTGTCCAACTCATAAGTTTGCCACCAATCATAGGCGGCTCCCCGAAGCTGAAAGGCGGTGAAAGAGACCCCGCTAGACTCCACTATGCCCATGGTGCGAAGGATACGATGACACTCCTCCAAAAATCCCAAGGCGTCATCTGATGCTAGGCCACTTAACACGGGGGGATCATACTTCTTGAAACTCTTTAGTCTACGCTGCTCGTCTTTTGAAGCAGCTGACCCATCCTCGTGCTGAACTGGTGCTACATGCACTACAGGAATAACCTCTGGGACCTGCTCCATCTGCACTCTCTGCTCAGAAGTGTGGGATGCGGGAGTTTGGGACCCTCCCCCGACCTGGGATGTGGCTGCAGCGAGGGGAAGCAACCCCGCCTGAGCCAAGCTAGTGTACATGCTCATGAATTGAGCCAGAGTCTCCTGGAGTGCTGGAGTAGTAGTAGCAGTGATAGGTATGCCAGGTGCCTGGGCTCCGGCAAAATCTACTGGTGGTACCTCAGAGGCAGCTCGCGCAGGTGCTGTGGCTGCACCACGTGCGCGTCCTCGACCTCTACCCCGGCCCCAGCCTCTGACGGAGGCAGCAGGGGGCGCGGGTGCCTGGTCCTCTCGAGTAGCACGTGTCCTCACCATCTGTGAGAGAATCGAAGACAGAAGTTTAGAATTGATGTCAAAATATCGCACGACAAGAAATTCAAAAGAAATGAAGAATTTTTCCTAAACATTTACATAGCCTCTCGTAGATAAATACAGACGTCTCCGTACCGATCAGCAAGACTCTAATAAACCGCCCTGTGTTTCCGCGACTCCTATGAACCTAGAGCTCCGATACCAACTTGTCACGACCCTAGTTTACCGATCGTGAACATGTCATGATAGCACCTAGTCCTCACAACCAGGTAACCCAAATATTGCGGAAAATGTAATAATTGCGGAAAAACAGAGTAACCAAATTAAATAACTAGAAGAAATTGTACTGTATGCCACTCGGCATGTACAAATCAATAACACAAGTCTACTGAAATTCCCAAAGACCCGGAAACTCACGGGCAACACAGGCTATAGAAATGTATAGTATGGCTCCAAAACTCCAGTATATTCTAACAACCGAAAGAGAGAAAACTAGATACTAAAGATAGAGTAAAAAGGATACTCGTCGATCTGCGAACGCGGCAGATCCCTCGAAGTCTCCAAAATCCTCCTGCCTCACTGATAGTGCGTCTGAGTAGAGGTACCTGGATGATCTGCAAATGAAAAACATGCGCAGGAAGGGCATGAGTACACCACAACGGTACTCAGTAAGTGCCAAGCCTAATCTCGGTTGAGTAGTGATGAGGAAAGGTCAGGGCCCTACTGAGGCAAAAATATAACAATAGCAATAATTAACACAGTGGAAATCTGACAAAAATAATAAATGCAATAGTGTAATAAGACAAATCAACGAATTAATAATAACTACAGGGATAGAGCAGAAACACAGAGCAAACACAACTCAATATGAAGATGCCAATGAGGGTCTCCCAGGATACTATCCTGTAGCCCTTTCCTCAACTGTCGGGTGGATCTCCCGGGATACTGTCCCGTAGTCCAACTCCCATACCAATACAAGAGGATCTCCCGGGATACCGTCATGTAGTCCAATCATCAATCTGCAGGGGGATCTCCCAGGATACCGTCCCGTAGTCCCAAAATAAAAGTGCAGGGGGATCTCCCGAGAATCGAACCCGTAGTCCCAAAGTAAACAAACAAGGGGGGGAGCTACCGGAATCCCACATCCGTAGTCCCAATTTAAATGTGCAATCACAGCCAGAAACAAGCCAAGGAATAACGTACGAAAAACAAACACAGATAGAACTAGCTTAGCATGCTTCAAATAGAGCAGTCAAAATAATTTAAGCAAGTAGGTAGTCAAGTCAGTTAAACATGCTTTTTCCTAATCTAACATAAGTCATAACCCTAGATAAAACAAGGCAAATAAGGATAAGGACTAAGTTTTCATAGTTTAAGCAAAAAAAATGGTTTTTCATCAATTGCCTCAAGTACGCGCTCGTCACCTCACGCACAAGGCACTCAAATATCAAGTAAAATCCTAAGGGGAAAGGTCCTCCACACAAGGTGAGACAAGCCACTTACCTCGAACCGGCTCAATATCAATAGAAACCGCGCCCTTGCCACGATTATCCGACTCCAAATGGCCCAAATCTATTCAATTCAATTACACATCGTAAATAATATTGCAAACAACTAATTCCACTATTAAATTTAAAGCTAGGGCGCGAAAATAGGTAAAATGACCAAAATTCCCCTCCAGCCAACGTCTTGGAATCGAATAATTTTTATGTTTTTAGAACCCTTGTACTCTCACGAGTCTAACCACATAAAAATCTCTCAAATCGGAGGTCAAATGCCCCCTCAACACCCCATAGCTAGGTCTAAGAAGTTTTACCCACTTTTCGTTCAAAATCTGAAATTAAAGGGTGAATTCGCGATTAGATTAATCGGTTTAAGACATAGGAGAGTAGAGAATCGTTACCCAGTGATTGCCCTTGAAAAACCCTTGAAATTGCTCCCAAATTCGAGCTCTAAACCTTGAGTTTTGATAAAAATGGAAAAACCTCGTTTTTGAAATGTTTATAATTGTTCAGGGGTCTTGTTCAATGCGATCGCATGGGCAGTGATGCGATCACGTGGAGTAAAAATTTAAAGGACAAAAAAATTGGCCTATGCAAATACAGAGTTGGGCCTGCGATTGCAGAAGGAAGAGAAACAGGCTTATGCGATCGCGGGGGAAGGGAGTGCGATCGCATAGAAGGGAAAGATTGGCTTCTACGATCACATACAAGGGAATTGCTATCGCGTAGAACAAAAATAACACCTCTGCAAATTACGCTATGCGATCGCATAGTCTCACCTGCGATCGCATAGAAGAAAGTCTGCAGCAGCTGAGCCCAGTTTTCTGCAATTTTTAACAACACAAAAATGCTCTGTTGAGCATCCGTAAGACACCCGAGGTTCCCGAGACTTCAACAAAACCTACGGACATATCCCATAACATCATTCAAACTTGTACCGATCCTTAAATCACCTAAAACAACGCCGGAAACACAAATTAATCAAATATTCAAGCCTAAGAACTTCAAATTCCAACCAAACACACTTTCGATCAAAAACCTAACCAAACCTCACCCGAATGACCTGAAATTTTGCACACACATCCCAAATGACATGATGGAGCTATAAAAACTTCCGAAATTTGAATTCGACCCTCGGATCAAAAACTCACTATCGGACCGGAAACTTCAAAAATTCGAACTTTGGCATTTCAAGCCTAAATGAGCTACGAACCTCCAAAATACATTCCGAACACGCTCCCAACCCCGAAATTACCTAATGGAGCTAACAGAACCATCAGATTTCCATTCCGAAGTCGTCTTCACACTGTTCCAAATACGAACCATTTTTCAACTCTTAAGCTCTCATTTAGGGACTAAGTGTCCCAAAACACTGCGAATTCTAACACCGAACATCCCAGCAAACCAAAAATAGCATAAATGAACTTAGAGGAAGCAGTTAATGGGGGATCGGGGCGTAAATTCCAAAAATGACCGGCCAGGTCATTATAGAATGTGATTACTCCGACTAAGTGAGTAATAAATATAAATAATGACTGACAACATGAAAACCCGTAAAGGAACAAAGCAATTCTATATCAAAGAAGTGAAAGCACTTAAGTAGTAAAACAGAGAAGAAGTCGAATGAAATCTCTTTAAATCAGGTAAAACAAGTAGTTTAACAGATAATAACAAGTATAAATCCACC
Source organism: Nicotiana glauca (assembly GCA_026770625.1). NCBI lineage: Eukaryota > Viridiplantae > Streptophyta > Magnoliopsida > Solanales > Solanaceae > Nicotiana > Nicotiana glauca. Next base: position 158,653 of record MU678964.1, on the reverse strand, counting down.
CTTTGGGCTCACTCTCATCACTTAGCACTCAATCTCAGCACTCGACTCGTATACTCTCATAGTAACAGAAATCAATATAACCACTGCGGCGTGCAGCCCGATTCGTACATCGCTGTGTCATGCAGCCTGATCCATATAGATAGTCGACTGCGCTCACTGGGGGTGTGCAGACTCCGGAGGGGCTGCTACATCCCAAGCACAATATTGATGCGGGCGCGCAGCCCGATCCACACAAACACTTGCTGCAGCGTGCAGCCCAATCCATAATATATATATACATCCTCACTGTTGGGGTTCTCAACCCCCCTCAATCATTTTTACTCACAGCCTATCGGGCACAGTAATATAAGGTAGGGATCTCGGCCCTCATATTCCTCTCATTTAGAATTAGCATCGAGAACTCCGGTTCACCTCTTTTAAACAAATAGAAACATGACTGAGGATATGATTTTTAACAAGTAAAGGGAGGAAAATCAGTCAAAATGCCCCTTAGTGCTCTACAGGTCGGCACAAGGCCCCAAACATAACAGCTAGCCCAAATCATAATGATAAAAAATAAGCCTCAGTCAAATAAATAGTAAATTCATCAATCGGGATGGACAAGTCAAAATCCCCAATGGTGCTATACCCCACGCTCACTATCCGGCGTGTAAGTCACCTCAATATGGTACTACGATATGCAATTCAGGGTTTCAAACCCTCAGGACATCATTTAACATCATTACTTACCTCGAACCGGTTAAAACTGTAGCTCGCTATGACCTTGCCTCTCAAATCAGCCTTCTCGCGCGTCGAATCTGGTCAAAACCACAACGAATATGTCACGACAGGCTAAGGGAACAAAAACCAAGCGAAAACAATTGAAAAAATATCAAAAATCCCGAAATTAGCAAAACCCAAGCCCCGGGCCCATTTCTTGAAACTCAGAAATTTTCACATCAACGGATTCCTTATCTCGCCACGATTCTATGTGTATAAAGAACACCAAAATCCGAGTTCAAATGACACCTCAAATCCCAATTTAAAATCTCAAAATCCCAAGCCCTAATTCTTCCATCTTTAGCTAAATTTTCATGAATTTCTAGGTTGATTCCACAATATAATCACATTTTTGGTTCATAAAACTTACCTCCAATCAATCCTCTTCGAATCCCTCTTTAATTTCTCCCAAAGAGCTCTCAAAATGTTCAACAATGGTGAAAAAATGACTTAGGCTCGCGGATGAAATATTTTTAAACCTTCTGCCCAACTTCTGGAACCCCTTCTACGCAAACATGAGGGCCTTCCCGCGTTCGCAATGCAAAATATATCTTTGCCCAAAATTATCCTTTGCAAACGCATCTGAAGACCCTCGAACGCGAAGCTTTAACCTCCTGAACCTACGTGAACGTGAAGAGCATTAACTCTAGGACCTTCACGCACCAAACACTGCTACCCGAACGCGACACCTGAAACGCGAATGCGAAGAACAACCAAACGAAACTTCCGCGAACGGAGAGACCAAACGTGAACACGAAGCCCAAATCTCAGGGACCCCAACTTCCTCCTTTGCGAACGCGTCCCCAGGCTCGGGAATGCGAAGGCCAAAATAGGCATGCACCTGCTGCTGCATTTTCTACATTTACTTCCAAGTTCAAAACTTCCCGATATCCATCTGGAATCACCCCGAGGCTCCCGGGACCTCAACCAAAAGCACCAACTCATCCTAAAATACCATTCAAACTTGTGCCAATCAATAAACCACATCTAATAATATCAAAACTATCAAATTACATCAAATTCAAGCCTAAGTTCTTCTAAACTTTCGAAACACGCATTCGATCAAAAATCCAACCAAACCACCTCTGAATGACTTGAATTTTTACACACACATCCCAAATCACATAACAAAGCTACAGCAACTCTCGAAATTCCATTCCGACCCTCGGATCAAAATCTCACCTATCAACCGAAATTCGCCAAAATACTAACTTCGCAAATTCAAGCCTAATTCTACACCAGACCTCCAAAACCACCTCCGATCGCACTTCTAAGTCACAAATAATCCCCCGAAGCTAACCGAACCATCGGAATTCACATCCGAGCCCTATAACTCAAAAATCAAAGTACGGTTGACTTTTCCAAACTAAACCTTCCTTAAAGAGACTAAGTGTCTCATTTCTTACCAAATTCACTCCGAACTCAACCCAATCAACTCAACCACATAAAACACGGATAACGAAGAATAAAGAAGCAGAAATGGGAAAAATAGAGCGGTAACTCAAGAGACAACGGGTCGGATCGTCATACGTATTTCTCCTAATTTTGCTTTAAAAATGTATTGCTTTTGCACACCATAATGTGGACTTTTCCTACAATAATAATCTTATTTAAAATAGAAAGGCAACTAGAGTCTTGGCTAACTTTCATGGACAAAACTATATTTTTAGTTGAAATACTCAAATGCAGCAACTAAAGTGTGTAACTACTAAAAATAATGTTTGGATCAGGTAATCCCACTCTAGGAATTAATTTAATAGAGCATTAATCTAAATACATACAATTTCACTCTTATAAAATTAGTGCCATTTGCTTTACGGTATAGAAAACAAACGTGATCATGGTAAACTCTACATACTTGTTCGATTCTTTTACAAAATAAGTAAGAGAAGAATTAAAAAGTCAAAAAGAAGATCGCTAAAAAAGAAGAAATCCAGAAAATGAACTACTCCAATTAATTCATACAAGGTGGGAATTTCTTGAGATGAAGTAAGCCCATCAAGAGGTGAGGAAACAGGGGATTTGGTCATGATTTGATTGCTTTGGTAAGATGGAGCTAATATAAATGATCTTATTGCAGGCTTAACCTTTTTAATCTTACAAGTATCCTAACAGAACTATCATTGTCCTTTTGATTATATAGAAACGCAAATATTGAGTATGCCAAATCCAAAAAATGATTTTTTTTTTCTCTAGATAATATAATTAAGGAGAAATTTACAACAACCATAACAACAACAACACAGTATAGAGAGGCGGTTTTCGATAGACCATCTGTATCCCTCCCTCGAAGAACTCCCCATCTTGTTCTTGTGGTGACTCGAATTCACAACTTCTTGGTTAGAAGTGGAGGGTGCTCACCACTAGAGCAACTCACTTCTTCATCTAAGACCAATAGAACAATGTTCGAAACATGTGAAAAATGCCTTTTTTAATAAGTTAATCCGACTTCAACTTCTACTGAAATCATTGAACTTACAGGCCGATGATCAGATAGTCTTATTTCAGCTCGCTTGGAAATAAATCCTACCACACTGTCTATGGAGACACCCAACATTTCTGTGTTCACCTTCTAAAATTTTTCATAACGATCACTGAAAGCAGTGATCTTTACAGTAGCAGGAATAGTTCATAGCGCAAAATACATTAAGAAACAATCGTAATCAGTTCAACTTCATTATAAGATAGTGAAAGTAGCATCTACAAGCTAACCTACAATCACGACCAGATATTGAGAAATATTTTGTTCCAACAATAATATGCAATCAAACCCAATTTCAAAACATAATTTGCTCTATAAGACGAATACCTATAATTGACCTATAACGAGCAATGTTCAATGAAAATAAAGAACCAACTTCTGTGAATTCATCATCAATGTCATAAAACCTACGTGTAATTATAAAGTTAGAGCATATGTAATTATAAGATGCAACCCATTATTTGAAAAACTGAGAGAGAGCCAATAACATAAAAATGGCCAATTTCAAACCACAAAAATAATTACTCCCTCTATTCCAGTTTATGTGAACCTATTTTCTTTTTGGTCCATTCCAATCCCTTTCTAAATTTGATAACAATTTAGCTTAAACTTACAATTCTACCCTTAATGAGAATCTTTTATAACCACACAAATACTCTGAGCCCCTTTTTGCTTTGTTTAGGACCATAAATTCCAAAAGTCTTCATTTTTTCTTAAACTCTGTGCCCAGTCAAACAGGTTCACATAAATTGGAACGGAGGAGTAGTTCTTACAAAGCACCTTTCAGTAACTCCGTAGAGATGCTTTAGAATCAGCCTTAATGAATTTATGGAATAAGGATTATAGAAATTTCCAATGATTTCTAGTAAATCCTATCAGGAATAAGGCTTTGACAGGGTTATTTAGACATTCCTTCAGCAACTAAAATGCAAATTTGACAGCATACTATACTTGATATAAACACAAACATAATTTTGAGAGATTCTTTCAACAACTTCAATCAAAATTTGAACAACATGCTATACTCTGTATGAAAAAATAAGATAATTTTAAGTCATTCCTTCAACAACTTATACGCAAATTTGGACAAAATAATTGACTGAAAGTTTAGAGCTTACCTTGACGAGAAGGAGATTGAAACCCTAGGCTGCAGAGAAGAACCCAAATTCTGATTCTTTGAAGAGTTCAATTTGTGAGATACTAGCTCTCTGCTCTTTACGTACGTAACTGTAAGTTTTCTAGTTCTGAAATGAAAATGTTGGTTTATGTTTAGTCAACAAAGGCATGCTGAAAATGTTGGTTTAACGTTATTCAACAATGGCATGCAAATTGGAAGCGTTGGTGGAAAGAGTTGGTATGAATGCTAGGAGGAAGCTTCCTCCTTTGATGTCACCCATGACATCAACAGGAGGTAGTTTGATGTCACCAATGACATCAAGAGGAGGTCTTTACCCCTATAAATAGATGCACTCCTTCATTTGTAGAAACCATTCAAAAAATAATACAATACATTGTAGTGAGTAGAGAGTTAAGAGAGAAATTCTCTTAAGTGTAATTAGAAAATCTCCCCTTTCTTTGTAAATAATAGAAAGGCAATTGTTCTTAGGTGGACATAGGATTATTTTGATCCGAACCACGTTAAATCTTGCGTTCTTTCTTTTATGTTTCTGCTAACAATTGGTATCAGAGCGACAGGATTCCTTAACGATCCAAGGAGGAAGAACAAGAAAAGATGAGTTCCATAAAGTTTGAAATCGATAGATTCAGTGGACGCAAAAACTTCAATATCTGGAAGATCTAGATGATGGCGTTACTGCAGAGGGAAGGTTCAATAAATACTATTGACGGAAAGTATCCTAAGGATATATCAGCTCCCGACATGGAGAAGATTGAAGGGGATGCATTGAGTGTAATCCAACTATCTCTTGCACCTAACGTGCTTTGTGAAGTGAGTACAGGTGTCGAAGACACGGCCAAATAGTTATGGAAAAAGCTAGAAGGGCTATACCAAGATCGATCAATGACAAAAAAGATGTTGTTACAATGGCATCTTCACACATTTAAGATGGGGTTAGGTACTTCGTTACAAGATCATTTAGATGTGTTCAATAAACTTGTCATGGACTTACAGATTGCAGGAATTAAAAGGGAGGAGGAGATGCTTGCATGTGCTTTGCTATTTTCATTGACTTCAGGATATCATGATATTGAGAATTCAATGATGTATAGCAAGGAGCCTATCAAGCTTGAGCAAGTGCGGCAGGCACTTAACTCTAATGATGCGCGGAGGCACATCGAAGGAGACAGAGATGACCAGACAAGTGGGCTCTTTGTGAGTGGCCAGACTAGCCAACAGGGAAAGAGCAAATCAAAGTATAGATCAAAGTCTCATGTGAACAAGAAGAATACAGAGTGTTGGTGTTGTGGCAAGAAGGGGCACTTTAAACGAGATTGCCCAATGTCAAAGTTCAAGGAAAAGGCGAGTGCATCTACATTTGAACAGGTACATGATTTTGATAATGATTATGTACTAATAACATCGTGTAATAATAGTAGTTATGGAAACAAATGGGTGTTAGAATCTGCTTGTACTCAACATATGACATTCCGAAAAGACTGGTTTAGTAGCTGAGAGAAAAGTGGAGGAACTGTAGTAATGGGAAATAATGCAACTTGTGCAATCATTGGCATTGGCTCTGTTCGAGTTTGCTGCCATGATGAAGTCATGAGGAGTATTACACAAGTCTGTCATGTTGCTAATCTGAAGAAGAAGTTGATCTCCTTGGGTACTCTATATGAACAATGCTATAGGTACATGAGTGAAGCAGGAACTATGAAGGTGACTAAAGGTTCTTTAGTCATGCTGAAAGGCAAGCTGGAGAACGGCCTTTACATATTGGTTGGAAGCACATTGTTGGCTCTACAAATGCATCTACAGTGTAGTTATCTAATGATGACAAGGCAAGACTATGGCACATGAGACTGGGTCATATGAGCGCACGTGGACTGGAGATGTTGAGCAATCGTAACCTTTTGGAAGGTGAGAAGATCAACACACTTGACTTCTGTAAGCACTGCATTCTAGGGAAGAAGAAGAAGGTCAGCTTCAGCACTGGCAAACCCAAGACAAGATGAGTGCTAGACTACATCCATTCAGATTTATGGGATCCCTCTAAACCTCCATCGAAGGGCAAAAAGAGGTATCTTCTCACTTTTATTGATGATTTCTCACGAAAGGTTTGGGTTAATTTTTTGAAGGCAAAAAGTGATTCTTTTGAAGCATTTAAAGAGTGGAAGATTTTGGTTTAAAATCAAACGGAACGGAAAATCAAGTATCTTCTCACAGACAATGGTTTGGAGTTTTGCAATGAAGAGTTTAATGAATTATGCAAGGTTCATGGGATCTCAAGACATAGGACTGTTAGGCATACCCCATAGCAGAATGGAGTTGCAGGAAGAATGAACAGAACTCTTCTTGAAAAGGCTTGTTGTATGCTCATACAAGCCAAAATGTCCAAAGTATTTTAGGCTGAAGCAGTTCACATTGCTGCCCATATTTTCGATCGATCTCGGGCATCGGCAATTGACTTTAAGACTCCGAATGAGGTATGGTCAGGTGAACCCTCTAACTATTTATACTTACGAGTATTTGGGTGTCCAGCTTATTATCACGTTAATGAAGGAAAGCTTGAACCAAGGGCTAAGAAGGCCATATTCATATGGTATGTAGATGGAATAAAAGGGTACAAACTTCGGTGTTTGTCTTCGCTCAAATTTATAGTTAGTACATATGTCACCTTCGATTAATCCTCTATACTTGGTCCCCGTAAAGTTTCCGTGGAGTTTTCAGGAAACAAGAACAACGAACAGGTGGAGCTTCCGGTGGAGCTTGCCAAGGAAAACGATCAAGAGACTCAGGTTAAAGATGAGTCAGAAGATGTAGTCCTTGAAGAACTTGCCGTCAATGAACCATACCCAATTGTGAAGGGGAGGGAGAAGAGGGAGACATGAGAACCGGAACACCTTATAAAACTTGATTGCGTATGTGTTCGTAAGTGCACAAAAAGAGATTAAGGATCTGGAGCCCTTCTCGTATATTGAAGCAACTTCTTGCAAGGATGTTGCACAATGGCGGTTAGCCATGACTGAAGAGATGGAGTCGCTTCACAAGAATCAGACATGGGTCTTAGAGAAAAAGACAAAATGGGAAGAGGACAGTTGGATACAAATGGATCTACATAAAGAAAGAGGGAATTCCTGAAGTGGAAGATGCTAGGTTCAAGGCAAGATTGGTTGCAAAAGTTTTCAGTCAGAATGAGGGGATTGACTACAATGAGATTTTCTCTCCACTCATGAAACATAGCTCACTTTGTGTGCTACTAGAATTGGTTGCACAATTTGACTTGGAGCTTCAACAACTTGATGTCAAAACTGCTTTCTTACACGGTGATCTAGAAGAGACAATCTTTATGGATCAGCCTGAAGGTTTCTTGGCTGAGGGAAAAGAAGATCACGTATGCCAACTAAAGAAGTCTTTGTATGGTTTGAAGCAATCCCCTAGACAGTGGTACAAGTGGTTTGATGCATTCATGACTACACATGAATTGTCAAGGAGTGCATTTGATAGTTGTGTGTATCACAAGAAGATGTCTGGTAACTCAATGATTTATTTACTGTTATATGTTGATGATATGCTTATTGCTACTAACAACATTATAGAAATAAATGTTTTAAAGAAACTGTTGAGTAAGGAATTTGACATGAAGGATTTAGGAGTTGTAAAGAAATCCTTGGTAAGGAGATTTCAAGAGAAGACGGTGTTGTACATCTTTCTCAGAAGAGGTATATTGAAAGGATTCTCGAAAGATTCAATATGCATACGTGCAAGCCTGTAAGTACACCATTAGCTCCTCATTTTAAACTTTTAGAGTTACAAATGCCTCAGTCCGAGGATGAGGTGGAGCATATGTCAAAGATTCCTTATGTCAGTGCAGTTGGTAGAATTATGTATTTTATGGTATGCATACGTCCAGATATTGCTCAATCTATAAGTGTGGTAAGTAGATACATGTCCAGCCTAGGAAAGTGGCATTGGGAAGCTGTCAAGTGTATATTTAGATATCTCAAAACAACTTCTGGTGTTGGTCTGACCTTTCGAAAAAGTGGTGGAGGTATTTCAATTCTCGGTTATGTGGATTCTAACTATGCAGGAGATCTTGACAGAAGAAGGTCCACAATTGAATACATCTTCACCTTAGTTGGCAGTGTTGTTAGTCGGAAGTCAACTTTGCAGTCGATTGTATCATTGTCTACGACAGAAGTAGAATATGTGGCAGCAGCGAAGGTGGTGAAGGAAGCTATCTGGTTGAAAGGTTTAGTAGCGGAATTGAGTTTGGTTCAGCTGGAATCAACTCTTAGATGTGATAGTCAGATTGATATTCATCTAATGAAAAATCAAAGATTTCATGAGCACACTAAATCCATTGATGTCAGATTTCATTTTATTCGAGATGTTGTTGAAGAGGGAACTATCAAGGTCTTAAGGATTATCACAGACGATAATGTTGTAGACATGTTGACCAAGATAGTCTCGCTCATTAAGTTTTCACACTGCAAGGACTTCGCAGGTGTGTGCATCAACTAATGCAACTCCAAAGAGAACAGTTGTTAGGTGGAGGCGGTATGTTCAACAATGGTTTGATTATTCTTGTTTCTTACAACGGGATTGCCCAGTAAGCTTAGAAGTTTTGGCTAGAGTTGTTCGCGCGCACGCTCAAAACGCAAACCAAGGTGGAGATTGAAAATGTTGGTTTATGTTTAGTCAACAAAGGCATGCTGAAAATGTTCGTTTATGTTTAGTCAATAATGGCATGCCAATTGGAAGAGTTGGTATGAATGCTAGGAGGAAGCTTCCTCCTTTGATGTCACCCATGACATCAAGAGGAGGTAGTTTGATGTCACCAATGATATCAAGAGGAGGTATTTACCCATATAAATAGATGCACTCCTTCATTTGTATAAACCATCCCAAAAATAATACAATACATTGTAGTGAGTAGAGAGTTAAGAGAGAAATTCTCTTAAGTATAATTGGGAAATCTCCCCTTCCTTTGTAACTAATAGAAAAGCAATTGTTCTCTGATGGACGTAGAATTATTTTGATCCGAACAACGTTAAATCTTGTGTTCTTTCTTTTACGCTTCCGTTAACATAAAATATAAAGATATACTTTTTTAGGGGTGTGGGAGGGGAGGGGTAAGGTAGAGAGTTGAGGGGGTGCGTGGGCTGATTGTGGGTTGTAAAAAAAATAGGGAAAAAATTGGCGCCCAATATTTTATATTTAATGTCCGGATTTTATGATTTTTAATGACTAAAAATTGTCCGATCATTAATATTACACTAAAAATTGATTTTGACAACCAGACAAAAAATTGGTCATGATAAATACACTTATAACGACCGGATTCAAATCGCTTTGTTAGAATTTGGTCGCTAAAAGTCAATATTCTTGTAGTGTCAGAATGAACTAACTCTACTTTATCACTTGCTCGATTTCCTTTTGAGGGGAAATTTTGTTTTGTCATTTTTCCTTCTAAACAAGTGTCACGACCCATTTTCCATAATAGGCCGTGATGGCGCCCGACACCGTTGTCAGGCCAGCCAACGCGGAAGTATAATTAAATTCTTATTTTTACCTTTACCAAAAAAACTAAGTATAACAGATTTTTCAAAGTTAAAGCTAAAGCCAAGAGTGATAATCACTGTAATAAAATAGTCATACAACCCAAAAATGAATGTCTACTAACGTGTGTGCTAGAACCTGGTGTCACAAACTACGGGCAACTAGTAGAATATACACAAAAGAATAATATACTGTCCTACTGTCTGAATCAGGATAGACAGAAACAAAATACAGAGAAAGACTTCTTCGGTTGCGGATCGGCATGAAAGAGAAGTAGCTCACCGTAGAAGTCTCGAGGATGCTCACTGATGCGCACCAAAGTAGTGTCCAGATCCACCTGCCTCAAATCCTGTACATTTAAGTACAGAAGCGTAGCATGAGTATATAAACAACATGTACCCAGTAATTACCCCGCCTAATCTCGAAGAAGTAGAGACGAGAGGGCGACTTGATACTTACTAAGGTCAAGAAATAATGAGAATCATTTAAATAAGCAGGTATAACTCAAGTCATAAAATTTCCAATTATGAAATAGAAATTCCTCCTTTAACCCTCCATAGAGTGTGTCCATTCATATTTAAATATTTAAACAAATCTAAAATTTTAGCCACAAGTAGAAGCTAGATAACTCATACACAAATAACCACCGAGGAACGTACGGCCCAATCCAACAGAAAAGTAAATGTGCACTGCCGAGGGTCGAACAGCTCGAACCATAGATGCATCTATTACCCCGCTCGCAAATCATACGTGCGATGCCGTAAAAATGTAAATAAACAATCACCCTGCTCACGAATCATACATGCGACGCAGGTACACATAAAAATACGTGTTCTTCCAAGTACATGTCAATTCCCTTTTAATAATTACAGAATAAATGAAGTTGAACTTTTTTAGAATTTAGGATCTAAGCAATTCAACAGCCAACAAGATTACAGATATTCCACATATAACATGCTTTAGGGTCCTAGACCTACCCGGACTGTTATATAGTCGCTACGCACGGACTCTCGTCACCTGGTACGTACACAGCCCCTACATATAAAAGCAATTTAGTCATTTATTATACCTATGGGAAAATTTCCCTCTTACAAGGTTAGAAAGGAGACTCGCCTTGCTCTGAATTGCACTTCCGATATCAAGAACAAGCCCAACCCTCAATTCGGAGCCAATCGATCACAAACTAGTTAAATGAAGTAAGATCTAGTCAATATAGACTCACAAGATCGAATTCTAGTTATTTAAGCTATCTCCTAACCATTAGCACAAGTTTTCTAAATTCTGACCCCGGGCCCACGTGCCCGGATTCCAATATTTTTCGAAGAAAGTTGTTCTCTATCACCTAAGGATCACAAATATATAATTTCTAGTTCATTACATGGCAAATTACATGACTAAATCTTAGTTTTATTAAAACCCTAGGTCTAGCTCTAACCCTTTATTTTACTAAATTTTTTAGTATTTAATCTACCTAATATACATGTATTTAAGCTAAGGATGAAGGGAAATTACTTACCTTACCAAGCTATATGGAAACCCTCTCTTGGAAGAACCCAAATCGCTTAAGTGGAGAGTGAAAAATGAGAGAAATGAATTTGAGTTCATATTAAATGAACCCTTCTGCCTCCAGTAATTTTTGCATCTGCGGAGCTATTTCCGCTTATGCGGCATTTGGATATTGGGGTTGGACCGCATCTGCGGTCTTGGGGCCGCATAAACAAAACCGCTTCTACGGTCCCTGGGCCGCTTCTGCGGTTTCCCCTAGCCTGCCCCTGCTTCGCTTCTGTGATCAAAAGACCGCATCTGCGGTCCTGCTTTTGCGGTCCAAGAACCACATATGCGGTTATGACAGAAGCAGCAAACTTCCAAATTTTAACTTTACTCGAGCCTCGCTTGCTTGACGCTCGGGGCTCCAGTGCGCCTCCCGAACATACCGATAAGTCTGAATTCATGAGGCAGACCTACTCAAACCCTCAAAACACTCAAGCAATGCTAAATCGAGGAATCAACCCCAAAATCAAATGAATCAAATCATTGAATCTTCAAGTTCTAAATTTCATTCTAACATGTCAAAACGCCCTTAAACTACTCGGATTGGCACCAACTTTCACGGGTAAGTCTTAACTGATATTTCGGACATGTACCAAGTTTCGGAACTAAAATACGATCCTGATACCTAGGAAATCAATGATTACTTAGTTTATTTAATTCCTTAAAACTTCAAGTTAACAATTTCACAGAAAAATTTCATTAATCGGGCTAGGGACCTCAGAATTCGATTTTGGGCATACGCCCAAGTCCCATATTTTCCCACGGTCCCTCCGGGATCGTCAAATCACGAATCTAGGTTTGTTTCCCAAGAAAGTTGACCAAATTAAAACTTGGCCTTTTTAGAAAAAACTTAAAGAAGCAAATGGACATATTCTTGCTCAAAAATCTTCTAACGTCCGAACCACCCGTCCCCGCAAGTCATAAATTAGTTAAAGCAAGTGCGGGAAGTTTCATTTAAGGGAACGAGGTTCTAAAACGCAAAACGACTAGTCGGGTCATTATATTCTCCACCCTTTAAACAAACATTCGTCCTCGAACAGACATAGAAAAGTACCTGGACTGCTGAATAAGTGGGGATATCGGCTCCGCATGTCCTCCTCGAATTCCCAGGTCGCCTCCTCAACCAGTTGGCCCCTCCACTGGACCCTTACCGCAGAAAACCTCTTGGACCTCAACTGGCAATCATGTCCATCAATAATGGCAACCGGCTCTTCCACGTAGCCCAAGCTCTCATCTAACTGAATGGTACTGAAATCCAACACATGTGAATAGTCGGCATGATACTTCCAAAGCATCGATACATGGAAAACTGGATGAACTCCTGATAAACTGGAGGTAAAGCAAGCTCATAGGCAACCTCTCCAACTCGCCTCAACACCTCAAAGGGACCAATAAACCTTGGGCTTAGCTTGCCCCTCTTCTCGAACCTCATAATGCCCTTCATTGGCAAGACTTTCAAGAGAACCTTCTTGCCAATCATGAATGATACGTCACGCGCCTTCTGATCCGCGTAACTCTTCTGTCTGGACTGAGCTGTGTGGAGCCTCTCCTGAATCAACTTTACCTTATCCAAGGCATCCTGTACCAAATCTGAATCGAGTAACTTAGCCTCAACAGGCTCAAACCACCCGATAGGATAACGACAACGCCGACCATACAATGCCTTATACGGGGCCATCTCTATGATGGACTGATAGCTGTTATTGTATGCAAACTCCGCTAGGGGCAAGAACTGATCCCACTGCCCTCCAAAGTCAATCACACCTACTCTAAGCATATCCTCTAAAATTTGAGTCGTCCGCTCCGACTGCCCGTCGGTCTGAGGATGGAATGTCGTGCTAAGCTCTACGCAGGTCCCCAACTCACTCCGAACAGCTCTCTAGAAATGGGAAGTAAACTGAGGGCCTCTGTCTGATATGATGGAAACCGGTACACCATGCAACCTAACTATCTCTCGAATGTAAATCTGAGCATATCTCTCCGCTGTATAAGTAGTCGCCACTGTAATGAAGTGGGAAGACTTGGTCAACCTATCCACAATAACCCACACTGAATCAACCTTTCATAAAGTCTGCGGCAACCCAACCACTAAATCCATGGTGATGTGCTCCCACTTCCATTCCGGAATGGGCATCTGCTGAAGTAGGCCACCTAGCCTCTGGTGCTCATACTTGGCATACTGGCAATTCAAATATCTAGCTACATACTCCACGATGTCCTTCTTCATTCTTCGCCATCAGTAATGCTGCCTCAAGTCACGATACATCTTCGTGGCACCCAGATGAATGAAGTACCTCGAATTGTGGGCCTCCTACAGGATCCTCTCCCTCAAGCCATCAACATTAGGAACACATACACGGCTCTGAAGCCGTAACATACCATCCTCACCAATAGAAATCTCCTTGGCACCTCCCTAAAGTACCATCTCTCTGAGAACTGCCAAATATGGATCATCGAACTGTCGGGCCTTATCTACCCCAATAACAAAGACTGAGCAACAACACATGTTAGAACTCGGCTGGGCTCAAAAATGTTCAATCTGACAAGTCTGTTAGCTAAAGATTGAATGTCCAAAGCTAGTGGTCTCATCTCGGAAAATATGAATGCCAAGCTACCCATACTCTCTGCCTTCCTGCTCAAGTCATCTGCAACCAGATCCGCCTTGCCTAGATGATAAAGAATGGTGATGTCATAATATTTTAGTAACTCAAGCCACCTGCGATGCCTCAAATTAAGATCCCTCTGCTTGAACAAATGATGCAAGCTGCGATGGTCTGTATAAACCTCACGTGACACTTCATACAAATAATGCCTCCATATCTTAAGAGCGTGAACAATAGCCGCCAACTCTAGATCGTGCACAGGGTAATTCTTCTCATGAACCTTCAGCTGACGTGAAGCATATGCAATAACTTGTCCCCCACGCATCAATACGCATCCCAAGCCAACACGGGAAGCATCGCAATATACCCTATACATTCCTGAATCGGAAGGCAATATAAGAACTGGTGTTGTAGTCAAAGCCATCTTGAGCTTCTGGAAGCTCTCCTAACAATCATCGAACCAACGGAATGGAGTACCCTTTTGGGTCAATCTAGTCAGAGGTGATGCAATAGATGAAAAGTCCTGCACAAATTGCCGGTAGTAACCTGCTAACCCTAGGAAACTCTTGATCTCGATCACTTAAGTAGGACGTGGCCAACTCTAAACTGCCTCAATCTTCTTAGGATCCACTTTAATACCCTCTCCTGACACTACATGCCCTAAGAACGCTACTGACTCTAGCCAAAACTCACAGTTGGAGAACTTAGCATACAGCTTCTGCTCTCGCAAGGTCCGAAGCACTACTCTCAAATACTGCTCGTGCTCCCCCAGGCTACGTGAGTATATCAAGATGTCGTTGATGAAGACGATGACAAACGAATCAATATAAGTCTTGAACACCCTGTTCATCAAGTCCATAAATGTCCCTGGAGCATTAGTCAAGCCAAAGGACATCACCAAAAACTCATAGTGGCCATATCTGGTCCTGAATGCAGTCTTCAGAACATCTGAATCCCAAATCTTCAACTGATGATATCCTGACCTCAAGTCAATCTTAGAGAACACCCTAGTACCCTGAACCTAGTCAAACAAATCATCAATATGGGGCAATGGATACTTGTTCTTGATGGTGACTTTGTTCAACTGGCGGTAATCAATACACATCCGCATAGTCTCATTCTTCTTCTTCGCGAATAGCACTGGTGCACCACAAGGCGATATACTGGGCCTAACAAACCCTTTTGCTAACAACGCCTCCAACTGCTCTTTTAGCTCCTTCAGCTCCTTAGGAGCCATACGGTATGGTGGGATAGATATAGGCTGAGTACCTGGAGCGAAATCAATACAGAAATCAATATCACGATCTGGAGGCATGCCAGGAAGATCAAAAGGAAAAACATCGGCAAACTCTCGGACTACTGACACTGAATCAATCGTCAGAGACTCTGCAGTGGTGTCTCGCACATAAGCTAAATAAGCCACACACCCTTTCTCAACCATGCGCTGAGCCTTCAGGAAAGAAATAACCCTGCTAGGCGTATCAACTATGGAACCCTTCCACTCCAATCTCGGCAATCCTTGCATCGCTAGTGAAATAGTCTTGGCATGGCAATCAAGGATGGCGTGATAACGAGATAGACAATCCATGCACAGGACATCAAAATAAATTATATCGAGCAACAGAAGATCCGCTCTAATCTCGTAACCACAGAAAGTAACCACACAAGACCCGTAGATCTGATCCACAACCACAGAATCACCCACAGGAATGGAAACATGAATAGGAACACCCAAAGGCTCAAGAGGAACAACCAGGAAATGAGCAAACAGAGACGATACATATGAATAAATAGATCCTAGATCAAATAACACCGATGCATCCCTACCGCTGATTGAAATAATACATGTGACGATGACATCTGAGGCCAATGCATCTGGTCTAGCTGGAAGAGCATAGAATCTAGCCGGAGCACCGGCGGTCTAGCCCCCACCTGACTGAATAGTAGTTGGCTGACCTCTCACCGTCAGGCCTCCACCCCTGGGACGGCCTCTACCGGTCTGCCCTCTACCTCTAGATGGCTGGGCAGCTGGTGCTGGAGCCGTAGACTGCTGACCCTGCTGCACCGCCTTGCCCCGAAGTTTGGGACAAGTCCTCTTCATATGACCTGGAACTCCACACTCGTAATACCCACTCGGCACCATAGCCTGATGCCCTGAAGTCTGAGCCTGCTGACCTGAATACCCACAAGAAGACCCCTGGATGGCCGGTGGGCGATACGAACTCTCTGGTGTGGCGTTGGAGTGATCACTGGAAGAACTCTGATAACCAAAATACCCACTGGAAGAACCCTGAAAGGCTAGTAGGCGGTAAGAACTCTACGGCATCGCACTAAAATAAGGCATCGTTGGAGCACCTCGGGGAGGGGGTGGTGGTGCTGAGTATGGGGGCCTACTGGGCTGACCCCTCCCGAACTGACCTCTACACCTAGCTGGGGCACCTCTGAACTTTCCGGAAAATTTGGCCCTCATGTCCTGCTGCATCTGCTTTCTAGCTCTCATATGGTAGCCCTCAATCCTGCTGGCGATCTCAATCACTAGCTGGTACCCTGTGCCCATCTCTACCTCCCGGGCCATACCAGATCGGATAGTAGGGTGTAACCTCGCAAAATACCTCCGCACTCTCTCTGTCTCTGTGGGAAGTATCATGAGTGCATGGCGGGACAGCTCCGAGAACCTCGCCTCATAATTGGTCACTGACATCTGACCCTGCTCTAGATGTTCAAACTGATGACGCAGCTCTTCCCTCTCAGAGGGTGGAATGTACCGATTAAGGAATAACTGAGTGAACTAACCCCATGTGAGAGGAGGAGAATTTGCTGGCCTGCTATGTGCATAGGACTGCCACCATCTATGGGCCCTACCCTCAAGCTGAAAAGTAGTGAAGTCAACTCCATGTGACTCCAATATCCTCATGTTGTGCAGTCTGTCCCTGCACCTGTCAATAAAGTCTTGGGCATCCTCATGACGTTCACCCCCGAAGACTGGAGGGTGAAGTCTAGTCCATCTATCTAGCAGCGACTTGTTGTACCCCATCTGCGGATAGTGCACCCGGAGTCTGATAAACTGCGGAGGTATGACTTGGAGCATGGGCAGTAGGAGTCTGTGCTCCCCCTCCTTCCTGTGAGGTAGCTGGATCTACTGGAAATAAACCAGCCTGAGTTATAGTATTCATGAACTGAAGCATACGGCCCATGACCTCTTGAAATCCTGGTGCTGTCATGAAATCAACCGGGGTAGGCTCAGCTGCGGGCACCTCGACTTACTCCTCAATAATGAGATCCCTAGCAGGATCAACTGGTGGTGCCTCTGGAATAGCTCTGGGACGCCCGCGTCCCCTACCACGGGCCGGCGCCCTCCCCCGGCCTCTACCTTGGCCTCTAGTAATAGGGGGAGCAGCTCCTCCCACATCCGAAACGTCGGCGGTACGAGTCCTCACCATCTGTGAGAGAATAATAGAGGGAAATTTAGTACACTGACCACTGCACGATAGAAATGAATAAAGAGTAGTTTTTCCTAATACCCTATAGGATCCCGAAGATAAATACAGACGTCTCCGTACCGTTCTATAAGACTCTATCAGGTTTACCCGTAGCTTTGTGAGACCTATGTGAACCTAGTGCTCTGATACCATATTGTCACGACCCATTTTCTATAATAGGTTGTGATGGTGCCTGACACCGTTGTCAGGCCAGCCAACGCGGAAGTATAATTAAGTTCTCATTTTTACCTTTACCAAAAAAACTAAGTATAACATATTTTTCAAAGTTAAAGCTAAAACCAAGAGTGATAATCAGTGTAATAAAATAGTCATACAACCCAAAATTGAATGTCTACTAACGTGTGTGCCAAGACCTGGTGTCACAAGCTACGGGCAACTAGTAGAATATACACAAAAGAATAATATACTGTCCTACTGTCTGAATCAGGATAGATAGAAACAAAATACAGAGAAAGACTTCTTCGGTTGCGGATCGGCATAAAAAAAAGCAGCTCACCGTAGAAGTCCTAAGGATGCTCACTGATGCGCACTAGAGTAGTGTCCAGATCCACTTGCCTCAAATCCTGTACATTTAAGTACAGAAGCGTAGCATGAGTACATAAACAATATGTACCCAGTAAGTATCCCGCCTAATATCGAAGAAGTAGAGACGAGAGGGCGACTTGATACTTACTAAGGTCAAGAAATAATGAGAATCATTTAAATAAGAAGGTATAACTCAATTCATAAAATCTCCAAGTATGAAATAGAAATTCCTCCTTTAACCCTCCATAGAGTGTGTCCATTCATATTTAAATATTTAAACAAATCTGAAATTTTAGCCACAAGTAGAAAATAGATAAATCATACACAAATAACCACAGAGGAATGTACGGACGGATCCAAAAGAAAAGTAAATGTGCAGTGCCGAGGGTCGAATGGGACGAACCATAGATACATCTATTACCCCGCTCGCGAATCGTACGTGCGACGCGGTAAAAATGTAAATAAACAATCACCCTGCTCGCGAATCATACATGCGACGCAGGTACACATAAAAATACATGTTCTTCCAAGTACATGTCAATTCCCTTTTAATAATTCCAGAATAAATGAAGTTGAACTTTTTTAGAATTCTAGTTTCCAACTCGTTAGGATCTAATCAATTCAACAGCTAACAAGATTACAGATATTCCACATATAACATGTTTTAGGGTCCTAGACCTACCCGAACTGTCATATAGTCGCTACGCACGAATTTTCGTCAATTAGTACGTACGCATCCCCCGCATATAAAAGCAATTTAGTCATTTATTATACCTATGGGGACATTTCCCTCTTACAAGGTTAGAAAGGAGACTCATCTTGCTCCGAAGCGCACTTTCGATATCAAGAACAGGCCCAAACCTCAATTTGGAGCCAATCGATCACAAACTAGTTAAATGAAGTAAGAACTAGTAAATATAGACTTACAAGATCGAATTCTAGTTATTTAAGCAATCTCCTAACCATTAACACAAGTTTTCTAAATTCCGACCCAGGGCACACATGCCCGGATTCCAAAAATTTTCGAAGAAAGTTGTTCTCTATCACCTAAGTATCAAAAATATATAAATTCTAGATCATTACATGGCAAATTACATGATTAAAGCTTAATTTTATTAAAACCCTAGGTCTAGCTCTAACCCTTGATTTTACTAAATTTTTAGTGTTTGATCTACCTAATATACATGTATTTAATCTAAGGATGAAGGGAAATTACTTACCTTACCAAGCTATGTGGAAACCCTCTCTTGGAAGAACCCAAATCGCCTAAGTGGCGAGTGAAAAATGAGAGAAATGAGTTTGAGTTCGTATTAAATGAACCCTTCTGCCTCCAGTTATTTTTGCATCTACGGAGCTATTTCCGCTTCTTCGAAGTCCGCTTCTACGGAAATTGGCCGCTTCTGCAGCTTTTGGAAATTGGGGCTGGACCGCTTCAGCGGTCTGGGGGCCGCATAGGCGTTCTGCGGTCCCTGGGCCGCTTCTGCGATTTCCCTTGGCCTACCCGTGCTTCGCTTCTGCAATCAAAAGACCGCATCTACGGTCCCGCTTCTGCGGTCCAAGAACCGCAGATGCAGTTATGACGGAAGTAGCAAACTTCAGTCATTTTCCAAATTCTAACTTCACTCGAGCCTTGCTCGCTTGATGCTCAGGGTTCCCGTGCCCCGAGCGAACATACCGACAAGTCTGAATTCACGAGGTGGACCTCCTTGAACCCTCGAAACACTCAAAACAACGCTAAATCGAGTAATCAACCCCAAAACCAAAATGAATCAAATCATTGAATCTTCAAGTTCTAAATTTCATTCTAACGGGTGAAAACGCCCTTAAACGACTCGGATCTGCCCCAAATTTCATGGGTAAGTCCTAACTGATATTTCAGACCTGTACCAAGTTTCGGAACTAAAATACAAGTCTGATACCTAGGAAATCAATGATCACTTAGTTTATTTAGTTCCTTAAAACTTCAAGTTAACAATTTCACAGAAAAATTCATTACTCGGGCTAAGGACCTCAGAATTCGATTCCGGGCATACGCCCAAGTCCCATATTTTCCCACGGACCCTCCGGGATCATTAAATCATGAATTCGGATCCGTTTCCCAAGAAAGTTAATCGAAGTCAAACTTCGCCTTTTTTAGAAAAAACTTAAAGAAGCTAATGGACATATTCTTGCTCAAAACTCTTCTAACTTCCGAACCACCCATCCCCACAAGTCATAAATTAGTTAAAGCAAGTGCGGAAAGTTTTATTTAAGGGAACGGAGTTCTAAAATACAAAACGGCCAGTCAGGTTGTTACAACAAGATTCACAAGTTGGTAGTGCCTCCACTTTCAATGAATTTAAAGGTCCATCCTTGACCAACGTTGAAATTTTGTTTAGATTTATATGACCCAAACTCAAGTGCCATAAATATGTTTCACTCAAGTCAGAAGAATATTTTCTTTTATTTGGTAAATCAACACAATTCAGTTCTTTAGGTTGTAACGGTTTAGGAATAGAGTCAACAATAAAAAGATTATTAATCAATGTAATCGAAGAGAGATAACGTTCATCATGAGTGATAACACATTTATCAATGTCATGAAAATTAATGTCATAACCATCTCTCATAGCGCTAGAGACTGAAAATAAATTTCTTCTAACGGAAGGTACATATAACGTGTCTTTTAAAGCAAAAACTCTACCACTACCAAACGAAATATTAATATTTCCTAATGCTAAAGCTGGGGTTGCTGAACCATTTGCTTAGTACACATTGATTTCTCCTCTACTTAGTCACTGTGTTACCTGAAACCCCTGCAAATAAGTGCAGACATGATTAGTGGCTCCCGAAACTACACACCGTGACATGGTAGAAATAACCGCTAAAAGAGTTTCAACGACAAGTAGATGTAAATCGCCTCATTTATTTTTCAGCTTGGCCAGATAAGTCGGACATTGCTTCTTATGATGCCAGGATTCTTACAGTGATAACACTTACCCTTAGCCTTTTTCACACCAGCAGTTGCTACACCAACAAAGGATTTTTGAGTCTTTTTCTTCTTCTAACTGGCTCGTCTTAGAAGCAGAACCTGCCTCAAAATTCAAATCCACAGGAGAAGCTTGTTGCTTGATAATATTCTATGGCGACTGCAGTTTATTCAGCAATTTCACAAGTGACAAATCCATTTGTTCATGTTATAATTCAGGCAAAACTGCAGAAAACTGTCAGGAAGAGTCTGCAGGATCATTTCAACTTGCGTATCCTTATCAATGTTGGCCTGGCTCGAAGGACCTCTAGTTCATTCAGAAGACTCATCATCTTCAGAACAAGGTCCCTAACCGATGAACCTTCAACTATTTTGGTATTCAGAACTGCTTTCACGGCAGTCTGCTTAGTCGCATGATTCTGATCTCCAAACATTTCTTTGAGATTTTCCAAAATTTCATAAGCAGACTCCATTGACTGATGCCGATGTTGCAAAACATTAGACATGGATTCCAGAATGTAACACCGCGCCATCTCATCAGCCTTGACCCATTTTTGGTAAGCCTTTTGTTCATCATCCGTAGCATCATCTCTAGGTTTTTTTGGGCACACCTCATCAAGTAGAAATTTGTACTCTTCAGCAATTAGGACAATGTCCAAGTTTTGTTTCCAATCAACATAATTTGGGCCCTCAACTTTGTTTTGAGTAAGAATAGTAGTAAGGGGATTGAAAGCAGTCATTGTTAATTTGGGAGACAATTAAATTAAGTAGATCAAAATCAGTCATGTATTATTTGAATATTAAAATTCAAAACACACTACATATATATAATCTATGCATCTTGAACAACAAATTTCGATGAAAAATAGCTATTCTTGCAATATTACATATATAATGACAGATTATTCACTCCATGAATTTACACATGCCACATTCAGATGGAGAGTAAACTGTTAATTTAAGTCAAGTGGATATCAACATTCAATATATATACTGGTTCCATTGAACCAACATGCATACTCAGATGGAGAGTAAATTCAAGTAATCACCAACTAGTATAACCTAGTGATTATCCGTAATGAGTTTATCCGATATGGAAGAAGACTTACGTCAACGTGTAAAAATATTATATCACTAGAATTTAACCCTGGAGTCTAGAGGAAACGATCCCTACCACCACTGGATTAAAAACATCTCAAAAAAAGTTTTTGAAAAATTTCTAGGAAATTAAAAAAAGTCCAAAACACCATCTAAACGACCCCGCAAGCCCAAAAAATGGCTTACATCATGAGCAAAGCTGAAGAGTATTTCTCAATAGGCCATTTCGCATGGACATGCCAAGTTTCAGGTCAATCGGAGTCCGTCAACATGTTGACCTCCGATTTTCTAGCCAATTTGGCCAAATACTGACTTTTGCGTTTTTCATGGATTAATGTAATTTTCAGATTATTCTAATCAAATATCATCAACTATAAGTATATATTACATGATTTTCAGATATAATACTCAGAACAAATATTCATGTTAAAAAACAATACAGTTTTACAGAATTCAAAACAATATTTGCATGTAATTCAAAACTTGCATATTAACATGATACTAATTTTTATTGTTCATCCTAATCATTTAATTAGATGTGAGTAGGCTCTCTGATACCAATTATTGGATTATATATCGCAGCAGAAGCAATCACAGTATCATATTCACGTGTAACTTAAATAATTAGCACATACAGAGATTATTCGAGTTACCTCTTGAAGCGTGAACATAGCGAATCATTCTCCGTCTCCAATTTCAGAGTTGCAAGACTACGACCTTAGCAAAACTTCTAGGGTATTCTACTGTGTTACCCAAATAATATCAAGAAAGAAAAAAGTTTGGGTGGGTGAAATTCAAGGAAGAAAACGTGTACAAACAGTGCAAAAAACGGCCAGCCTATATCTCATATATATAGCCACATTTTTATGTTAAAATCCTTTTTTCATAACCTGTTAGGTTTTCTTCTTCCATTAAGGAAAGATTTTCTTTATTTCCTATTATTTACGCATAGTAGGGACCACAAAATTTAATTAACAAGGCTTGCTATTATGAAATTAATTTTGAAAATTTGAAATTAATTTTTATTATAATAACTTACGAATTATTCCACTAAAAATTCGTAATTGTACTCATTAGTTCAATTTTGAAATTCTTCCATAAAATCTTATTTAACTCCTCATGTTAAGATTCAGATACTAACCATAATTTAATTTATTGATTACTTCCTTTAGACTTTCTTTTTACATATTTCATATGTCGGATACAAAATCCACCGGCTAGATTTATACATGAAAACTTTTAAGCTTTCATAAAGGAGTATCATCAATTTTAAAAATCGATACATGGATTCTATCAACCAATTATTACTTCGTCAATTTATATCATTATTGTCCAATTTAACAGGCTTATTGACCTACGAAAGAGCCTCGCCTTTTAATAAATCAAAACAATAAATAACATAACAACAACAATATACCCAGTAAAATCTCACTAGAAATATTAATAATGAGAGTATAAGTACATTGAATGGACTAGAGAAATAATTTTATTAAGTCAGTATAAAATACATATCTCTACTTGATCCATTCAATACATACAAAATGTACTAGCTTCCCATAATCAAGATAAATTATATTTAGTCTTGTGCTACAACCATTTCGATGGTTTGTCCAATTTTATCATTAGATTGTAAACATAAATTTTATGACTTATAAGAACCGATGATTTAATCTTCCATGTATAAACTAAACTTTATACACTAAATCATCTACTATATAAGCAAGAGACACACAAACAAATACATGATCTATTTATAAGAAAATTTTATTGAATTGAATAAATAAATAAACAAACAATTATTCCATAAAGAATCATTACTAGAAATTTTGATTTTAGCAACCACGAAAAGCGACCAAAGTTGGTCGCTTATTGGCCAAAAAGCGACCAAACAGGCCTGGTCAATATTAAGCTGGTCCTTTTACCTTAGAGACCAAAATTGGTCACTAATTAGCAACCAACTTTGGTCTCTCAGGTAAAAAGACCAAATTTTTTGGGTAAAGAAAATAGCGACCAACTTTGGTCACTATAATATTTTAATATTATAATTTTGGCGACCAAAGTTGATCTCTACCTGTAAATTACATTTTTTTTATTTATTATTAATCATAAAAAAGGAACCAACTTTGGTATGTAAAGAAAATATTATATTTTAAAATCTGAAAAATAGAGGCCAAAGTTGGTCGCTTTACTATAAAAGAATTTTAAAAAAAAATTAAAATAATCGACCAAAGTTGGTCGCTGACTTCAAGAATTAAATTTTTTTTAGTAATAAGCGACCAACTTTGGTCGCTATATTTCCAGAAATTGTTATTTTTTTAATGGTATAGCGACCAAAGTTGGCCGCTTTTTGTGAAATATGGGTTAAATAGCGATCAACCTTGGTCGCTATTTCTCAGAAAATTGTTTTTTTAATGAAAAAGCGACCAAATGGCGACAAGAGTTGGTCGTTTTTCTTGGTATATTGTTGGCAGAAACTGCCTGTTTTGGCAGCTACACTACCTGCCTGCTTATCAAAATTCCTAAACAAGCATTTTATGCCAACAACAACAACAATAAAAAGCAACAACAACAACAATAAACAACAACAACAACATTATAACCAACAAAGTATAAAGTTCAATAGAACTTTATAATTTAAGCTAACCAAACTAATAAGTTAACTGTTATTACAAAACCATTTGAAAACCGATTGTATTTGCCTAGTTGAAAGTGTATAACAGTCAAGGATTGTTCTGTACACATTATCATCACCGTCTGATGAACTTTCATCACCAAGACGGCATCCAGAAGGGTGTATTTGTCGAGGATGGGAAGAACGATCACGAGGAGGACGGGAGGAAAGAGCACGGGGAAGGCGAGTCTCTGGCGATGACTCACGAGATTGGGGAATCAGAAAAATGCCAGAAGCTAGGAGAGATTTGATCTGCTCCTACATGCCAGCGTACTGAATATCTCTAAGCTTTTCTCTGTCCTTGGCAACTTCTAGCTCGGATGTGAGCTTTTGTGACGACCCAAAGGGTCATCAAGTATTTTTCTACCCATTATGTACTTCTGAGGCCTTGAAAACCTCATTTAGGGTTCTTCGATTTACGTGCGCAATCCGGGCGCATAGCCAGAAAGCTTAAATATGAATTCTATGAGAAAAATATTAAATTTGATATTAAAATAAAGAAATTTGACTTCGATCAATATTTTGGATAAACGGACCCGGACATGAGATTTTATGGTCCCGGAGGGTCCGTAGATGGGACTTGGGCAAATGCCCGGAATCAAATTTTGAGGTCCCAAGCTCGAGAAATGAATTTTTGTGTTAAATTGTTTTCTGGAAATAATGAAGGAAGTTGGAAATGAAATTTATATAAAAGACTATGGTATCAGGCCCGTATTTTGATTTCGGCGCCCGGTACAGGCCTTATATATGGTTTAAGCACTATCTGTAGTGTTTGGTTGAGAACGGACGTCGTTTGAGGTGTTTCGGACTTAAAATGGAAATTTGATGTTTTAAGAAAATTTGGAAGAAATTATGAAATTTGAGGCTTAATTCGATGTATATGATGTTATTTTGGCAATTTGATCATGCGAGTAAGTTCGTAGGATGTTTTTGAGGTTGTGTGCATATTTGGTTTGGAGCCCCGAGGGCTCGGGTGAGTTTTAGATAGGTGTCGGAGTGCATTTTTGAATTTTGAAAAATCTGGTATGAACAGGCCTGCAGGCATCGCATTTGTGAATCCTGATTCGCAAATGCGAAGGCTGGATCGCAAATGCAAAACCAGCCCAGACCTGCCTTGTTCGCAAATGCGAAGCATCACTTCGCAAATGCGAAGCATCACTTTGCAAATGCGAAGAGTTAGCTTCCGCAAATGTGATGAAATTGTCGCAAATGTGAAGCATTTCATCTGGGTCTGAGTTTGCAAAGACGAACTATTGTTCGCAATTCCCACATTTGGTCGGGGTTCGCAATTTTCTCTATTCCCAAATCTGAGGCCCAGCAAATTTATTACTTAGTCGAATTTTCACCATTTTTCACCATTCATTCAAAACTCAAACTCCTTAGGCGATTTTTCAAGAACAAGTTTCATTCCAAATCATTTGTAAGTCAATTTTTACTCAATTCTTTCAACCATTAACATCATTTAACATGTTTTTCAGTTATAATTAATAATTTTCATGGGTGAAATTGGGGGGTTTGTGTAGAACCTAGGTTTTTCTAAAATTGGGGATTTGGCCCTCAATTTGATGTCCGATTTCAAAACAAATCATATAATTGGGTTCGTGGGGGAATGGGTAACCAGGGTTTGGTTCGAACCTCGGGTTTTGGCCAAGTGGGCCCGAGGGCGATTTTGGAATTTTTGGGCAAAACTTTAAGAAATTCATTTTTATGCATTCAAATTGATTTATTTAGTGTTTATTAAAGTAATTAAGTAATTTATGGGTAGATTCAAGTTGATTGGAGGTGGAATCACGGGGTAAAGCTATAGTTGAGGTTTGAGTGGAATTCAAGGCATCGAGGTAAGTGTTTAGTTTAACCCTTCTTGAGGGAATAGGAGTTGAGTCTTGTTTGCTACTTGCTAATTATCGAGTACGATGTATAGGCATGGTGACAAGTATCTATACATTGGTGTCTAGCATGACCGTGAGTCCTTATATTGTGAGTATTTTGGTTTTGTTATAACTTCCATGCTTGATTGATGACTTCTATATGTTGCAAAGAGTATGTGAAAGGCAATTGTGATCTTTAAATTTCGTGGAGCGTTGGCTCGAGTTGAAATAAAAATTGTGAAAGTATATGAGATAAGTAGATCTTTGGAGCATTGGCTCTAGTGATAATGTGAATTATGAGATGGAAGTGAAAGAAGTGAATGAGTTATTGAATTGCTCCCTTACTGGAATGTTGAGATTATCGATGTTATGCCCTTGCCGGGATTAATTTTTTAAGTTGTGTTCCCTTGCTGGGATTTCTATTATAAAATGTTAATTCCCTTGCCTTTGTTTGTGATTGTTGTTTGGGTGAGGAAGAGTGTTAAAGCACGAAGGGCGATTCCATGTACTGTTTGTTTATTGTAAGGAAAGAGTGTAAAGCATGAAGGGTGATGTTGTGCATTGTTTGCTTATTATGAGAAAAGAGTGTTAAAGCACGAAGGGTGATGCTGTGTCGTACGATGTACCATTCCATTCCGATTCTATTGATATATGTGAGGAACGTGAGTAAAATCACGAAGGGTGATGTCGTGCACATGTTATTTCTTGGCCAGTATGAGAGTAAAAGCACGAAGGGTGATGTCGTGCACTTATTGATTTCTATTTCATTACATACTATTGAGTTGTGCTCTTTTCCTTTGTTACTGGACGACTCTTATTTGGAAATTATTATACTCCCCACAGCATGCTCCCCCTCCCATATTTTTTATCTGTTTTGTATTTTGATTCCACTGTATATATATGAAATTGCACGGGTTTATGTGGTAGTCTGGTCTAGCCTCGTCACTACTTCGCCGGGGTTAGGCTAGACACTTACCAACACATGGGGTCGGTTGTATTGATACTACACTCTGTGCTATTTTGCACAGATCCAGGTTTCGGACAGCAGCATCAGCATTAGTATAGGAGCAGGCCTTCAGTACAGCGAAACCCGAGGTATCCTTGCAGGCGTCCGCAAGCCCGACGTCTCCTTTATCATCTTTTTTTAGTCTTCTATCTCATTGTATTCGAGACAAACAATTTATGTTCTATTTTAGACATTGTATTTAGTATTCTTAGTAGTTCGTGAGTATTGTGACACCAGTCTTGGGTAGAGGCTTGTCTTGAATATTTTGCATTTCGTTTCAGTTTTCTATAATTAAGACTTTCGCTTATTATTTAATCTCGTTTCTTTTATATTATTGCCAATAATTTTTAAGAAGGGATTATGTTGTTAACAAAAAGTAATTAAATTTGGCTTGCCTAGCTTCTACAAGTAGGCGCCATCACGACTCCCGAGGGTGGGAAATCCGGGTCGTGATAAGTTGGTATCAGAGCTCTAGGTTAAATAGGTCTCAAACCCACTGACAAGCTTAGTAGAGTTTGAGAGATTGGTACGGAGACGTCTGTATTTATCCCCCACAGACTACAGAGTTAGGAAAAGTTTCACGTTTGTTCCTTCTTGTTGTGCAGTTTGGTTTCTCAATGCTAATTGAATTTCTACTATGTTCTTTCGCATATGGCGAGAACACGTGCTTCCTCATCTTCCGATCAGCAGTCTGAGCCCCAGGCAGCTCCCGCTAGGGGTAGAGGACAAGGTTGTGCTAGAGGCTGAGGTAGGGGCAGAGCTCAGCCCTGAGCAGTAGCACCAGTGGTGGAGCCTCAGGTCGACTTTGACGAGGAGGTTCTGGCCCCAGCCCCAGCAGTTCCGGTGGGCCCAGCTCAGGTCCCAGATGTGTTTATTGTTACCCCAGTTCTTTAGGACGCTTTGGTCCGATTGGTGGGCCTCATGGAGAGTGTTACCCGAGTGGGTTTGATTCCTGTAGCACCAGCTGTCTCTCAAGCTGGAGGAGGGTCCCAGACTCCTGCTACTCGTACTCCGGAGCAGGTAGCTCCCTAGGTTCCAGCTCTAGCAGTTCAGCCAGTTGGAGTAGCTCAGCCGGGTGTGGTAGACCAGGCAGGTGAAGGGGTAGCTATGTCTGCCGATGCTTTGTGGAGGTTGGATAGGTTCACTAAGCTCTTTACTACCACTTTCAGTGGTGCATCTACCGAGGATCCTCAGGATTATTTGGACAACTTCCACGAGGTTCTTCGGAACATGGGCATTGTTGAGACCAATGGAGTTGATTTTGCTACATTTCGCCTATCTGGATCCGCCAAGACTTGGTGGAGGGATTTTTGTTTAGCTAGACCAGCAGGGTCTCTAGACTTGACATGGGACCAGTTTTCAGTGTTGTTTCTGGAGAAGTTTCTCCCTATCACACAATTGAGGCCTATCGGAGGCAATTCGAGCGTCTTCATCAGGGATCCATGTCAGTCACCCAGTACGAGACCAGGTTTATTGAGTTGGCTTGCCATGCTATTATCATACTCCCCACTGAGAGGGAGAGAGTGAGACAGTTTATTGATGTACTCATCCAGCCTATTCGTCTCCAAATGGATAGAGAGGCGGGGAGTGATATCACTTTTTAGGAGGCGGCCAATATGGCCTAGAGGAATCAATATGATATTGCCACAGGGGGGTGGTCATAGAGCAGACAAGATACCCCATCAGTCAGGCCGACTTAGTGGTGCCTCATCTGGAGGCAGAGATTCATATGATAGGGGTCAGCCTTCTAGGCCTTTCTAGTCAGCCCTCCACGCTTCTCAGGGTGCCCCAGGTGGCTGTGGTTCTCACGCACACTATTATGATCAGCAACCATTCATTGCACCACCAGCCCCTATCAGCACACCGCCGCTTCAGAGTTTCCGTGGTGGTCATTCAGGTCGACAGGGCTAGCAGACACAGCTGCCGAGGGCTTGTTACACTTGTTGTGACATGGGTCATATTGCCAGATTTTTCCCTCGAGCACCGAGCAGTCCTCAGCACTAGGGTTCTCATGCCATGGTTCAGGCACCAGGTGCTCCACAGCCCTCCCAGCCAGCTAGAGGTGGGGGTAGAGGTGCCAGAGGTGGAGGTAGAGTTCATAAAGTTGGAGCTCAGACTACCAGAGGTGGAGGCCAACCAGCAGCAGGCCATCCCAGAGAGGTAGATCAGAGTGGCTGGGCCCAACCTCAATGTTATGCTCTTTGGTCTAGGCTCGAGGCAGAGGCTTCAGATGCTGTCATTACAGGTACGGTTCTGGTTTGTGATAGAGATGCTTCAGTGTTGTTTGATCCGGGGTCTACGTATTCGTATGTGTCCTCCTATATTGGCCCGTATTTGATCATTCCTAGTGATGCATTGGGTATTCCTATTTATGTGTCTATACCGGTGGGTGATTCCATTGTGGTCTATCGAGTACATCGCTCTTGTCTCATGGTGATTGGGGGTCTGAAGACTCGTGTAGATGTGTTGCTTTTAGATATGGTCGACTTTGATATTATATTGGGGATGGACTGGTTATCACCCTATCACGCTATCTTAGGATGTCATGCCAAGACTGTGACCTTAGCTTTACTGGGTATGCCTCATTTAGAGTGGAGAGGGACTCCAGATCATTCCACTCGCAGTGTTATATCGTATATGAAGGCTCGGCGTATGGTCGAGAAGGGGTGTTTGGCTTATCTAGCTTATGTT
Organism: Nicotiana glauca; assembly: GCA_026770625.1. Taxonomy (NCBI): domain Eukaryota; kingdom Viridiplantae; phylum Streptophyta; class Magnoliopsida; order Solanales; family Solanaceae; genus Nicotiana; species Nicotiana glauca. The sequence continues at coordinate 128,249 of MU678964.1, read as the reverse complement.
CGGGATTCTAGTGCTGAGGTTCCCTCTATCGATTATGTGCCCATTGTTTGTGAGTTCCCTGATGTTTTTCCTTCAAACCTGTCGGGTATGCCACCCGACAGGGATATTGATTTCTACACTGATTTGGTTCTAGGCACGCAGCCCATTTCTATTCCACCATATCGCATGGCCCCGCCAGAGTTAAAAGAGTTAAAGGAATAGTTGCAGTATTTGCTTGAAAAGGGTTTCATTAGACCAGTGTATCACCTTGGGGTGCGATGGTGTTATTTGTCAAGAAGAAGGATGGTTCAATGAGAATGTGTATTGATTACCGACAATTGAACAAGGTAATGGTCAAGAATAAGCATCCGCTACCGAGGATTGATGATTTGTTCGACCAGCTTCAGGGTGCCAGGGTATTCTCCAAGATTGAGTTGCAATTTGGTTACCATCAATTGAGGATTAGGGCGCCCGATGTCCCTAAGACAGCTTTTCGCACTCGGTATTGGCATTATGAGTTATTGGTTATGTCATTCGGGTTGACAAATGCCCCAGCCGCTTTCATAGGCTTGATGAACCGAGTGTTCAGGACTTATTTGGATTCATTCATGATAGTGTTCATTGATGATATACTGATATACTCCCGCGGACAGGAGGAGCACGAGAAGCACCTTAGAGTGGTTTTTCAGACTCTGAGGGATAGTCAGTTATACGCTAAGTTCTCGAAGTGTGAATTCTGGTTGGGTTCAGTTGCATTTCTAGGCCATGTTGTATCAGCAGAGGGTATTCAGGTGGTCCCAAAGAAGACAGAGGCAGTCAAGAACTAGCCTAGACCAGCATCAGCTACAGAGATTCGGAGTTTCTTGGGGTTGGCAGGATACTATCGATGGTTTGTGGAGGGATTTTCATCTATTACAGCCCCGATGACTAGATTGACCCAGAAGGGTGCCCAGTTCAGATGATTGGATGAGTGTGAGGCGAGCTTTTAGAAGCTCGAGACAGCTCTGACTACGGCATCGGGTTTGGTTTTGCCCATAGGTTTAGGGCCTTATATAGTCTATGTGATGCTTCCCGTGTTGGGCTTGGAGCAGTGTTGATGCAGGATGGCAAGGTCATTGCCTATGCTTCGAGGCAGTTGAAGATTTATGAGAAGAACTATCTAGTGCATGATCTAGAGTCGGTAGCCATTGTTCACGCATTAAAGATTTTGAGGCATTATTTGTATGGCGTGGCATGTGTGGTATTCACGGATCACAAGAGTCTTCAGTAATTGTTCAAGCGGAAGGAGTTGAATTTGAGGCAGAGGAGGTGGTTGGAGTTATTGAAGGATTATGATGTCACCATTCTTTATCATCCGGGTAAGGCTGATTTAGCGGCCGATGCTTTGAGTAGGAAGTCGGCCAGTATGGGTAGTCTTGCTTATATTTCGGTCAGTCAGAGGCCGTTTGCTTTGGATGTTCAGGATTTGGCCAATCAGTTCGTGAGACTGGATGTTTCTGAGCCCAGTCATGTGTTAGCTTGCACGGTCGCTCGTTCTTCATTATTGGAGCGTATCTGTGATCGGCAGTTTGATGATCCCCATTTGTGTGTTCTTAGAGACACGATGCAGCGAGGAGGTTCCAAGCAAGTTACCTTAGATGTGGATGGAGTTTTGAGATTGTAGGGGCAAGTTTGTGTGCCAATGTGGATGGGCTTCGAGAGTTGATTTTAGAGGAGGCCCATAGTTCCAGGTACTCTATTTATCCGGGCGCCGCGAAGATGTATCAGGATTTGCGGTAGCATTATTGGTGGCATAGAATAAAGAAGGATATTGTAGCATATGTGGCTCGTTGTTTGAATTATCAGCAGGTTAAGTACGAGCATCAGAGGCCTGGTGGTGTATTCCAGAGTATTGAGCTTCACGAGTGGAAGTGGGAGCAGATTACTATGGATTTTGTTACTGGACTTTCGTTGACTTGGAAGAAGTTCAATGCGATATGGTTATTGTTGATAGGCTGACCAAGTCAGCACATTTCATTCCTATGGCAGTTTCCTATTCCTCTAAGAGGTTTGTTGAGATCTATATCCACGAAATTGTTCGCCTTCATGGTGTGCTCGTGTCTACCATTTCGGATCGGGGTACGCAGTTTACCTCATGCTTCTAGAGAGTGGTGCAGCGAGAGTTGGGTACACGGGTAGATTTGAGCGCAGCATTTTATCCTCAGATGGACGGTCAGTCTGAGCGGACTATTCAGGTTCTAGAGGATATGCTTCGAGCTTGTTTTATCGACTTTGGAGGTTCTTGGGATCAGTTCTTGCCTTTATCGGAGTTTGCCTACAACAACAGCTACTAGTTGAGCATCTAGATGGTTCCTTATAAGGCTTTATATGGTAGGCAGTGTCGATCTCCGGTTGGATGGTTTGAGCTGGGAGAGTCTCGGTTGTTAGGTACACATTTGGTTCAGGAGGCCTTGGACAAGGTCAAGATCATTCAGGATAGGCTTCGTTCAGCTCAGTCTCGGCAAAAGACTTATGTGGACCGCAAGGTTCGAGATGTGGCATTTATGGTTGGTGAGCGGGTATTACTCCAGGTGTCGCCTATGAAAGGCGTGATGAGATTTGGGAAGAAGGGAAAGCTCAGCCCTAGGTTCATTGGCCCGTTTGAGATTCTTGATCGAGTGGGAGAGGTGGCTTATAGACTTGCCTTTCCATCGAGCTTATCAGCCGTTCATCCAGTGTTTTATGTGTCCATGCTTCGGAGGTATCATGGCTATCCAGCCCACGTGTTAGATTTCAGCACTGTCCAGTTGAACAAGGACTTGTCTTATGAGGAGGAGTCGGTAGCTATTTTGGACCGGTAGGTTCGTCAATTGAGATCCAAGAGTTTTCCTTCTATTCGTGTTGGAGAGGTCAGCCTCCTGAGGCATCATCCTGGGAGTCCGAGTCTGATATGCGGAGCCATTATCTTCATCTTTTTCCCGACTCAGGTACTTCCTTTTTTGTCCGTTCGAGGACGAACGGTTGTCTTAGATGTGGAGAATGTGATAACCCAAAGGGTCATCACCTATTTTCTTACCCATTTTGTAATTATGAGGCCTTGAAAACCTCATTTAGGGTTGCCTCGATTTGCGTGCGTAGTTCGGGCACGTAACCGAAAAGTTTAAATATGAATTCTGTGAGAAAAATATTAAATTTTGATATTAAAATGAATAAATTTGACTTGGGTCAACATTTTGGGTAAACGGACCCGGACCCGAGATTTCATGGTCACGGAGGGTCCGTAGAAAAATATGGGACTTGGGGTGTATGCTCGGAATCGAATTTCGAGGTCCTAAGCCCGAGAAATGAATTTTGTGTGAAATTATTTTTTGGAAATAATGAAGGAAGTTGGAAATGAAATTTGATCAAAAGACAATGGTATCGGGTCCGTATTTTGGTTTCGGCGCCCGGTACAGGTCTTATATATGGTTTAAGCACTTTCTATAAAGTTTGGTTGAAAACGGACGTCGTTTGACGTGTTTCGGACTTAAAATGGAAATTTGATGTTTTATGAAAAATTGGAAGAAATTATGAATTTTGAGGCTTAATTCGATGTATATGATGTTATTTTGGGGATTTGATCGCGCGAGCAAGTCCGTAGAATGTTTTTGAGGTTGTGTGCATATTTGGTTTGGAGCCCCGAGGGCTCGGGTGAGTTTTGGATAGGTGTCAGAGTGCATTTTTTAATTTTGGAAAATCTGGTATGAACAGGCTTGCAGGGTTCGCATTTGCGAAGCTTGGTTCGCAAATGCGAAGGCTGGATCGCAAATGCGAAACCAGCCCAGGCCTACCTTCTTCGCAAATGTGAAGAGTTAGCTTCCGCAAATGCAATGAAATTGTCGCAAATAGGAAGCCTTTCATCTGGGTCTGAGTTCACAAATGCGAACTATTGTTCGCAATTCCCACATTTGGTCGGGGTTTGCAATAGTTTGCAATTCTCATATCTGAGGCCCAGCAAATTTTATACTTAGTCGAATTTTCACCATTCTTTCAAAACCCAAACTCCTTAGGCGATTTTTCAAGAACAAGTTTCATTCCAAATCATTTGTAAGTCAATTTTTACTCAATTCTTTCAATCATTAACGTCATTTAACATGTTTTCCACTAAAAATCAATGATTTTCATGGGTGGAATTGTGGGTTTTGGATAGAACCTTGGTTTTTCTAAAATTGGGGATTTCGACCTCAATTTGAGGTCCGATTTCAAAACAAATCATATATTTGGGTTCGTGGGGGAATGGGTAACCAGGTTTTGATTCGAACCTCAGGTTTTGGCCACATGAGCCCGGGGGCAATTTTGGAATTTTTGGGCAAAACTTTGAGAAATTCATTTTTATGCATTCAAATTAATTCATTTAGTGTTTATTAAAGTAATTAAGTAATTTGTGACTATATTCGAGCGGATTGGAGGTGGAATCACGGGGCAAAGCTATAGTTGAGGTTTGAGTAGAATTCAAGGCATCGAGGTAAGTGTTTGGTTTAACCCTAGCTTGAGGGAATAGGAGTTGAGTCTTGTTTGCTACTTGCTAATTGTCGAGTACGATGTATAGGTATGGTGATGAGTATCTATACATTGGTGTCTAGCATGACTGTGAGTCCTTATATTGCGAGTATTTTGGTTTTGTTATAACTTCCATGCTTGATTGATGACTTCTATATGTTGCAAAGAGAATTTGAAAAGAAATTGTGATCTTTAAATTTAGGGGAGCGTTGGCTCGATTTGAAATACAAATTGTGAAAGTATATGAGATAAGTAGATCTTTGGAGCATTTTCTCAAGTGATAATGTGAATTATGAGATGGAAGTGAAAGAAGAGAATGAGTTATTAAATTGCTCCCTTGCCGGGATGTTGAGATTATCGATGTTATGCCCTTGCCAGGATTAATTGTTTAAGTTGTGTTCCCTTGCTAGGATTTCTATTATAAAATGTTAATTCCCTTGCCCTTGTTTGTGATTGTTGTTTGGGTGAGGAAGAGTGTTAAAGCACGAAGTTTGATGTCGTACATTGTTTGTTTATGGTAAGGAAAGAGTATAAAGCACGAAGAGTGATGTCGTGCATTGTTTGCTTATTATGAGAAAAGAGTGTTAAAGCACGAAGGGTGATGCCGTACCGCACGATGTCCATTCCGTGCCAATTATATTGATATATATGAGGAATGAGAGTAAAATCACGAAGGGTGATGTCGTGCACATGTTATTTCTTGGCGAGTATGAGAGTAAAAGCACGAAGGGTGATGTCGTGCACTTGTTGATTTCTGTTTCATTACATACTATTGAGTTGTGTTATTTTCCTATATTGTTGGACGACTCTTGTTGATTTCTGTTTCATTAATTGAAGAAGGATATTGTTTATCTGTTTTGTATTTCGATTCCGCTTAATATATATATATATATGTGTGTGTGTGTGTGTGTGTGTGAGAGAGAGAGAAATTGCATGGGTTTATGTGGTAGTCTGGTCTAGCCTCGTCACTACTTCGTCGGGGTTAGGCTAGACATTTACCAGCACATGGGGTCGGTTGTGCTGATACTACACTCTGTGCTATTTTGTACAGATCCAGGTTTCGGATAGCAGTAGCAGCATTAGTGTGGGAGAAGGCCTTCAGTCCGGCGAGACCCGAGGTAGCCTTGCAGGCGTCCGCAGGCTCGACGTCTCCTTTATCCTCTCTTTTTAAGTTTGTTATCTCATTGTATTCGAGACAAACAGTTTATGTTCTCTTTCAGATGTTGTATTTCGTATTCTTTGCAGTTCATGAGTATTGTGACACCAGTCTTGGGTAGAGTCTTATCTTGAATATTCCGCATTTCGTTTCAGTTTTCTATTATTAAGACTTCCACTTATTATTTAATCTCGTTTATTTTTTATTATTGCCAATAACTGTTAAGAAGGGATTATGTTGTTAACGAAAAGTAATTAAATTTGGCTTTTCTAGCTTCTACGAGTAGGCGCCATCACGACTCACGAGGGTGGAAAATCAGGGTCGTGACAGCTTTGCTACAGTCTCCCGCATAGAGGAGAGACTCTCCCCCATCAAGTTGCTCGGCTTGCGAGGAAGTCCCTATTCCTTGCATTCCACACTTATAGCGATGGAATTTCTTATTAGGAAGCCCGTATACCTTCCCCCATTTTGGACTGCCAGCAGCTTGCGTCCACATTCTCTCAGTATCCTCATCCGATAGTTGGATTGGCTCGCCCGACTCATTAGTTGGCTGACTGCGTATGAATTGCTCCACTTCAGCTGTGAAGCGACCCTATAAGAAAAATTAGATTGAATTAGTATTTAAAAATTTATATAAAAGTAAATCAAAATTCTTAATGAAAAGTGAAAACTAACATGTACATTCGAGGCTCGGCCCTCGACCCACCTTTCTTGGTCCGTCTCTTTCTTCTTCTTTACAATATGAGCCTCCTTGAAGAGCTCATCTTGGTTCATCAGACGCCCCAACATTTTTTCCTGAAAAATCATAAATTTTAGTTAATAAACAGAATAGATATACTTTGAAAATTAAAATAAATTAAGCAAATACGTACTATTCTTCTTTTTATCGTCCCTAGGCTGATCGCACCTCCAGTGTGCAAGGATCCTCCCTTCTCAGATGCCCAAGCTTTCTTTCTCTTTTTTCTCTTTTGTAGGTCTGCGGTAATTCATTGCCTTTACAAATCCTCCCATACATTCTGAAGCAACCAGCTAGGCTTCTGGTTCAATTTTCTAGCTTTGGAGAAACAATGGGACAATCGCTTTTGAACTTTTAGATGGAAATTTGCAGCCACATCCGCGCTATAGCGGTGTTCCCATACACACTTGATCTGTATTTCAAAAGTTAAGTATTATATGGAAATATCATAAAATCTATATTCGATATATTATACTTAGCTTTTATTAGCTAATAATCATTCAAAAGTTAAGTGCATTAACTGCTTATAATATAGTATATTAGTGCATTAACTAATATATATATAATATGCAATAAGTATTAGTGCATTAGCTAATAAAATCTAAGTATTAATGCACTTAACTTTTGATTAATTATGTATTAACGCACTAGGATTTTATCGAATATATATAAAAGCTAAATTTGATATAATTCGATATATATCAACCCTAAGCTATATTCTATAATACATTTAGATGTAAATATCATAAATATAAATAATTATACTGCTTAAAATAATATTTATACCTTGAATTGATTGAAGATTTTCTCCTTCAGCGAGATGGAAATTTACTCCAAGTCACATAAGGACCATCATAAAGCTTTCTAGTGGCTTTGGTGATTATCCTTGTAGTAATATTACTAGGGATGAACCTTCAATTTAATAAAAAAAAAATACATTAATATCTTAGTAAAACTGTACAAAACAATAAAAGTAATAATAACAAATAACCCTTACCCATCACCCTCAGGGACTATGATGATCCTTCCATATTCATCATAATGCACCTCTTCGTCATCATCAGCATCACCGTCCGAAGCATGTATATCGGAGGCATGTGTGGAAGGTGTAGGGGGGTCAGAGCTAGTATCTCACAGGCGAAGGCCTGCAATAGATGGAGTCCCGGATGAAGATGGTTGCGAGCCCTAGGACTGTGACATAGCTGTATGGGCCGCAAGTGGATGTGACATTGATAGCTGTAACCCGAGTGGCTATGAGATGGATGGCGGTGATCCATGTGGATGTGACATGGATCGATGCGATCCATGAGATGTTGATGGATGTGATCCATGTGGTAGTGAGATAGGTGGACCGCATGTCAGACGTACAGTCCTATGGCCCTGTGAAGAAAGACCTGGCGTCTGCACGAAGGTGTAGGGATGGTGATGCTGTGGCAGCTTAGAATAGCACTGGGGTGGAGGCCCAGACATAGGCATAGGCACAGGCATCTGTGAAAAGGCAGGTAAAGATTGAATAGTATCTTCTACCCTCCTCTTTGGTTTCCTAGCCTTTTCTCGACCCCGAGAACCAATAGGATCACTGTTACCTCGACCCTTGCATGTCATCTGCATAATATAATACATATTTAGATTGAAACATATAAATAAAATAGCTATAAACAAGAGTTATTAAAGAAACCAACTTTTTAAAGCTCATCGACGTATAGTTCCTCGTCCGAGAATGTGACGACCCGACCCGTCGTCTCATGTGTTACTGCTCTATTTTTCTTGTTTATTGCTTCCTAATATTTCATTATCGGTATGTGGTGTGTGAGAGTTGATTTGGATTGGTTTTGATAAGAAATGAGGTACTTAGTCTCGTTAAGGAAGGCTTAAGTTGGAAAAGTCAACCGGATGTTGACTTATGAGTTAGAGGGCTCAGATGTGATTTCCGATGATTCGGTTAGCTTCGGGAGGTGATTTGTGACTTAGGAGTGTAATTGGAATCAATTTTGGAGGTCTGGTGTAGAATTAGGCTTGAATTGGCGAAGTTAGTATTTTGGCAAATTTCGGTCGATAGGTGAGATTTTGATCCAAGGGTCGGAATGGAATTCTGAGAGTTTCTGTAGCTTTGATATGTAATTTGTTATGTGTGTGCAAAATTTCAAGTCATTAGGACGTCGTTTGGTTGGGTTTTTGATCGAATGTGTTTTTCGGAAGTTTTGAAGAAACTTAGGCTTTAATCCGTGGTGAATTGATGATTTTGGTGTTGTTTGACGTGTTTTGATGATTGGAACAAGTTTGGATAATGTATTAAGACATATCTATGTTTTTTGTTGAGGTCCCGGGTGCCTCGGGGTGATTTCAGATGGCCAACGGGGTGAATTTTGGACTTGTGTGATTGCTGATGGTTCTGATACCACGTATTTCTGAATCTGCGGAAAAGGGACCGCAGAAGCGGTTCCGTAGATGCAGTGGAAGGGGTTGCAGAAGCGATCCTTGAGGGCTTGGCATTTTTCGCAAGAGCGGAAGGCTGTCCGCAAAAGCGGTCACTGCAGATGCGCTTTTGGACCGCAGAAGCGGACCTGGCGGCTTAAGTGACTTCCGCAGAAGCGGAATGTTTTCCGCCAAAGCGGTAACCGCAAAAGCGGATTTTGTGCCGCAAAAGCGAAAATGACTGGGCAGAACATATTAAGTCTTCTTCGCGAATTTTTTAAGGAAACAAACATTTTGGACTTCAGACTAAGGAGGTTTTGGGCGATGTTTGAAGAGGGTTTTGAGGGCTTTCATCAGGTATGGATTCTTGGACCTAGATTATGTTATTATGGTGTAAAAATATGGGTTAACACTGAAAATCCAAGAAAATAAAGGTTAAAAATGGAGGTTAGGGCTTGAAACTTAAAAGAGTTTAAACTTGTGATTTGAGGGGTCAAATGGACTCCGATTCTTGTGAATTTGATATGTATAGAATTGTGGCGAGATAAGGATCGTGTTGATGTAAAATTTTCTGGATTTCGAGAAGTGGGCTCGGGGCTCGGGTTTTGCTAGTTTCAAGATTTTTGCTATTTCTCGATTGTTTTCGATTGGGAATTGTTCCCTTGGCATAGTGTGATGTATTCGCCCTGATTTTGGCTAGATTCGACGCGCGTGGAGGCCGATTTGAGGGACAAAGGCATCGCGAGCTAGAGATTCGCCGGTTCGAGGTGAGTAATACTTGTAAATGATATCCTGAGGGTTTGAAACCCCGGATTTGCACATTATAGTGTTGTATTGAGGTGACTTGCACGTCGGATATCAGTGTGGGGTAGAGCACCATTGGGGATTGTGACTTGGTCCGTCCCGGTTGTTGATTTTACTGCGTAATTGATTGAAACTTACTTGATGCTATCATGATTTAGGCTGATTACCATATGTTGGGCTTCGTGCCGATTATTTGGATCCTTCGGGGATTGATATCACTATTTTTGCATTACTTTGCATATTATTTTGTCTCAGTCCAAGGTTTTAATACGGTTTTGCAAACTCAGCTACTTTTCAAAGATTTGAAAAACTTGAAAAATATTTTATTGTCGTTTTGAGCTGAGAACTGTTATTTTAAAATGTGCGCAAGTGGCTTATGTGCATTTCTGGATTGAGCATGGATCGGGTTGTGCGTCGCAGCAGTGTTATAGCGATTTTTCGGTATCTGGTTGGCTCGGGCTACACGCCGCAGCGGTACTGCATTGATATTGAGGGCGAGGGCCTGGTTGATGCCACGAGATGGCTTGATTATTGCGCTTGGGCTGTAGGAGACCCTCCGGAGTCTGTACACACCCCCAGTGAGCACCGTCGACAATAATGGATCGGATTGCACGCTGGAGTGGGTACTGAAATGTACCACCATATGCATTGCATTGCATTTATGCATTTGTTCATTATTTGTTATTTGTGATATTTCTTGAGATATCTATCTGCTGTTATGGTATTATCTGATCACTCCTAAAGAGGATAACTTTCAGACAATGGTAATAATGAAACTGAATTATACATTTGGTCAGGTAACAATGACTGACCAGGAATGACACCGCGTGGTCAGGTAACAATGGCTGACCATGAACGAGAATAAGGCCTGAGGGGCGAGGTTCTATGAATAGAGACACTTATTAATCGAGATTATTTTTGCAACTGTTGAAAAGATTTTTTTCAAAAGAGGTTTAAACTGAACCAAGGAAAATTTCAAAGATTTCACATGTTTCACTGATTTCTAAAGGAGTTCTACACTGTATATGTACAACATGATGATCTGCTATATGTGTTTTCTTACTACTCAGTTATTATTTACTCTTATTACTCACTGAGTTGGAGTACTCACTTTACTCCTTGCACCTCACATGCAGTTGCAGGTATTGTTCACCCGGTAGCGGGTTAATAGCGGATTGAAGGTATTACTACTATAGCTGAGCAAGGTGATCGCCAGCGTTCGCGGCAACAGACTTCATCTTTTGAACTCCAGATTTTATTTTATATATATTATTGGCCCTGTAGTGGTGTTCAGTCTTCTTTAGATGCTCGTGACTTGTGACACCCTGGTCGAGCTGTGTTGGGTTGTAATTAATAGTTGTTAATGCCATTAAGTTGTACTTTCTATTCATTTATGTTTAATAATGGTTAAAGAGAGGATTTGGGTTAGTTTTCTGGTCTTGTCTTCGCAAGAGGCGCCATCATGATCGGGTATGGAAATTGGGTCGTGACAAGTTGGTATCAGATCCTAGGTTACTAGGTCTCACAAGTCATGAGCAGGTTTAGTAGAGTCTCGCAGAGCGGTACGGGGACACCTGTAGTTCTCCTCGGGAGGTTGCAGAACCTTTAGGAAAACTTCCCATTCTTGGAATTCTTATCGTGCGTACTTGATTCAACTTGAGATATAACTCTTAAAATTCCTTCCACGCATTTGTATGCGCACATTAGCACTCAATATTAGATGTGCCTTGATGGCTGGTGATTCCCCGATCAAGGGGCGAGATATAATCTTTGTGAGTTTGATGTTGGGCCAGTCTCGAGGATTTGAGGCCGGATCTTTGCCTATGGCTTGAGCACCGAGGTGCTGATTATGTGAGCAAGTGTTTTGAACTTGTATGTTCGGTATTGTCCCTATTAGTCGGAATGGAGGTTTGGGTATTCATGTGATGAGTATGTTAGTACTGTGAGATGTATCTATATGACTTGGTAGTGAAGAAAAAGTCTGTTGGATAATAAATGACTATTAAGTGATTCATTTTCTATTGTGATTTGTGCAGCCTAAATTATGGGTGCGTGAAGAACATTTTCGTGTCTCCTAGTTGGTAAGTAAAGTGCAACACGTGAAGCAGTATGAGTTCAGACTCGGTAAGACTATAATGACTGTGTAACGTATATGATGGTGGAAGGCATGTTGAAATAAAAAATTGAGGCGAAGCAGGTCGGATATCTCCTACGGAGTGTTCTTGAGTGGTATGATCCTTATGTGTACTATAGAAGATCCCATGTGTAATTGAAAGGTACGTGTTGTAATTTGAAAATCTTGGTCGCTTAAGAGAGCGGACTTAGTTGATGTGGGGATGAATGCGAGGTTTGCAAAGGATTTCAGTACTAGATGATCGTTGTTTTCACAGACTCGTAGATGATTTGTGTTTAATCTCACTATGATATTGTGGCATCATTAGAGTAAAAGTAGTATGGGTTATTGAGTGTGTCCTGATATATATGGCTTCGAACCAAGTTGGGGAGGTTGTTATTGATTAGCTGATTGCACAGTTATGTGCTATGTTGGTTCCTTTTCGAGGTATGCTGGCGGATCAGTTTTGGTTACAGGAATTGAGCCGAGGATGGCACGAGTAAAGCAAAATTTTGAAAAAGGTTATATGGTGCTTCGTATATGTGTGGAAATAATAGGATGTCTTCAGTTGTTGATGATAAAGAATGCTCAGTGTATAGAGAAGGGAGATGTTTGTATGTATTGGAATGAGATCATATCCTGCAGTGTCAAAGTGCTAATAAGGCACGAGTGGTTCTATTCGTTGGGTCAGGAAATTTGCAGTTTGAATAGGACTGAATGACTTCGAGAATGATTCTAATGTGTTCAAGATTTTTCATATAACAATCAGGTGTCTCAAGGTTGTGTATGTGGTCAGAGACCGTGTTTTCATCGGAACATGTCGAGGCTTGTGGTATTTTTATGTCGATTATGGGATCCTATGTATCGGTATTTGGAAGGTAATGGTAATGAATTCAAATTCGCAAGAAGTTCTTCATAGTAGGTTATTTTGGGAATATGGTGTTTCTGGGAATATTTGAGCGAGTATTCAGCGGCTTATGGGTCTTAGACAGTATGGTCTCGTGCTTGGGTCTCGTGTGGTAAGCCTGGGTTGAGGCATTGTGGTGCTACAGTAAGAAAGAATGTCAAGTGGATGATGAATAACAAAGGAAATCAGATAGATGGAATAGCTTGATGGTAGACCGAATCGGTATGGTAAGGATATGATTAATTCTTTGTGTGTGCTCGAGGCAATGAGTTCGTACAGGTATGTTGCAGCAAAGCTCTTGAGTTCTGACAGCTTGTTTAGCTTGGTTTGGATAGAAGGATTCAGTCCTGACAGTTTAGCTTGTGCAAAGGGAATTGGGGAAGAATTCTTGTTAGGTTTCACCATGGTTTGGAGATGTATATACCTTATATGGGCATGAGAAGCATGAAATGTGTAATGATTTTCTTCCAAATGGGATCAGTGGAGGTTGTTGGCTAGGTGAGTTACAGTTCAGTTCTGAAAAGAAGTTCATAAAGTTCTCAGGCAATGGGTAGCCTCAGGTAATCAAGGAAATGGTACTGCTGAATAGGAGTGATTTGATGAGAGTATATGTCTCGGAAGAAGGGTAATGTGATTAGACTAGTGATACTACGATAGTATTGCGGTCTTTTCTGGCTAGATCGAATGTTGATATTTGAGTGTGTTTGATGGCACATGGGAGTTTTAGAATATCTTTCGTGGAATGACTGGGTACTTGAGGTGTAATATGTATTCATGCTGTGGAATTTGGGGATTAGGTACAGTGATTCGGGTGTTATATGGAGTTGGAGACTGGGAGTTTTTAGGTACAGACAATGTAGCGGTTGTGGATCGTGTGTGTTGGTACCGTTAGCGGCTATTGGGATTTGGAAGCCCGAGTGGATCTTTCTTTGCTTGGTATATTAGATTTTGGATATGATATTGGGGTGTAGACTAGTTGTCTCGGTGTTGGGTTATTCTAGATTATTGTGCTATGGGCTATGTTGGAAAATGCCACAGGTTGCGTGGCGAGGTGCATCAGATTATGTTCTAGCATAGTGGTTTGTATTCTAAAGACCATCGAACGGCTGGGGAGGATTGCTTTCCTTAATTGGGCCTTTGTGTCGTATGTCAGTGTAGAGGTTTCTACCACTGATTTAGTTTTGGTATTGAGGGACTTTTCGGATGCGTTCCTTGTGGCCGGGCATGTTGCCGGGCGAGACTGTGGATTTCGGTATTTATTTGGTGCCGGGCACTGTATCATACGGCTCTGGCAGGAGTTATAGTAGCGGAAGGAGCAGCTTCAAGCTTCTTGGTATTGAGTTTGTTGGCAGGCTGATGTGGCTACGTATTTAGCTTGAGTTAGCATGGTTAGTCCCGAATTGTATTGATGAAGGATAGGTTGATTCGATCGTTATTGAACTTGCTAGTGATCTGGGGAGATCTATGAGTTGCTTTTTTGTGCTGTGAGGCGTTATGATTTTAGGACTGTGGGCACGTATAGTGCGGTGCTATCGAGATTCATAGTGGAAGTTGAAGGGGGGACCTCAGTTGTGTTTGACTTTTGTAGCTTACAACGCTATATGTAGATATCATTATGCACTTAGTATGCTTACGACCGATACTCGGTATATTGTTATAATGAGCAAATTTGGCTCGATGTGCATCTCCCTATGTGAGATATTCATGTGGATTGGGTGGCACGCCGCCATAGGTATGTTATCTGGATCGGGTTGCACGCCGGAATAGTGTGATGTTGAGAATAATTTTCCATATGTTACTTTGTATCCCTTACTTCCTAGTTTCTAAGGAAAGTCCGTATTGGGTGTTGCTCGGCGAATGGCACACCGATTGTGTCCTTTCAGGATTGAATGATGTATATTACTTGCTTCACCATGGGTATGATGATTTTTTTGGGTTCTAGATATCAATCATGCGTGGCTGTCGATTTTTATCATAGCGACTTGAGGTGTTTCATGTGTAACAGTGTTTGGATAGGATCGCGCATTGTAGCAAGGCTACGTGGAGTTATGACCTTTCAGTATAGATTCATGTGTTTCGTTTCATGATGTAAGACGGGGTCTCATCCTGGTGTTGTGATGGTACTGATGAGCCTGAGGTACAACTCTTTCGTTTGAGTTATTTATCATGATTCGAGTATGTTCAGATCGTTTCTTATTGGTGCGCGTATTATACATGTGTGGTGTAGGCCGGTGTTGAGTTGTCATATCACCAGAATGGTGTGTTGGATTCGAGGTGATCATTAGAGTCATTAATGAATACGAACATATTTGATCTCAGCTTGTTAGAAGGATAATATCGAGGTTTGGCCCGGAAATCTGTTGTGGTATTAGTCAAGAAGGAAGTAGCTTCATGTATGGGTGATCTGAGGAATGGTTACGGTTTATCGCGTGTTTTATTTATCGTTGGCAGTTTATAAAAGTGTTGGAATAAGACTTTATCTAATAAGGGATTTCTATCGGTATTTGGGTATTGTGGGCAACTGTTGTGAATAGAGACTATCGTTTCGAGTGTTGGATTGTGTGGTATATTGTATGATTTCACCTGAGGTTGCAGGTGTGGGTTATTACAACTTGTTCGGGTTTATTCTGGGTATGATTTCGGAAAGTGCAATATGGTTCTACGGTTTATGGTCTAGATGGACTGTGAAATTTCAGCTGTGTTGTATTATCGGACCTATGCGAGATAGGGTGACGTGGGATCACCCCGGGTGTGTGCTTAGTAAGGTCATTCAGCTATTGTTTGGCTTCTCGTACAACTCTGGGTATGCTCGAGGACGAGCATTTGTTTAAATTGGGGAGGATGTGACGACCCGACCCGTCGTCTCATGTGTTGCTGCTCTATTTTTCCCATTTATTGCTGCCTAATATTTGATTATCGGTATGTTGTGTGTGAGAGTTGATTTGGATTGGTTTTGATAAGAAATGAGGCACTTAGTCTCTTTAAGGAAGGCTTAAGTTGGAAAAGTCAACCGGATATTGACTTATGAGTTAGAGGGCTCGGATGTAATTTTCGGTGATTCGGTTAGCTTCGGGAGGTTATTTATGACTTAGGAGTGCGATCAGAATCAATTTTGGAGGTCCGGTGTAGAATTAGGCTTGAATTGGCGAAGTTAGTATTTTGGCGAATTCCGGTTGACAGGTGAGATTTTGATCTGAGGGTCGGAATGGAATTCCGAGAGTTGCTGTAGCTTCGATATGTGATTTGTGATGTGTGTGCAAAATTTCAAGTCATTCGGACGTCGTTTGGTTGGGTTTTTGATCGAATGTCTTTTTCGAAAGTTTTGAAGAAACTTAGGCTTGAATCCGTGGTGAATTGATGATTTTGGTGTTGTTTGACATGTTTTGATGATTGGAACAAGTTTGGATAATGTATTAAGACATATCTGTGTTTTTGGTTGAGGTCCCGGGGGCCTCGGGGTGGTTTCGGATGGCCAATGGGGTGAATTTTGGACTTGTGTGATTGCTGATAGTTCTGATACCTGGTATTTCCGTATCTGTGGAAAAGGGACCGCAGAAGCGGTTCCGCCGATGCGGTGGAAGGGGTCGCAGAAGCAGTCCTTGAGGGCTTGGCATTTTCCACAGGAGCGGAAGGTTGTCCACAAAAGCGGTCACCGCAGATGCGTTTTTGGACCGCAGAAGCGGACCTGGCGGCTTAAGTGACTTCCGCAGAAGCGGAATGTTTTCCGCCAAAGCGGTAACCGTAGAAGCGGATTTTGTGCCGCAAAAGCGAAAATGACTGGGCAGAACATATTAAGTCTTCTTCGCGAATTTTTTTAAGGAAACAAACATTTTGGACTTCGGACTAAGGAGGTTTTGGGCAATGTTTGAAGAGGGTTTCGAGGGATTTCATCAGGTATGGATTCTTGGACCTAGATTATGTTATTATGGTGTAAAAATATGGGTTAACACTGAAAATCCAAGAAAATAAAGGTTAAAAATGGAGGTTAGGGCTTGAAACTTAAAAGAGTTTAAACTTGTGATTTGAGGGGTCAAATGGACTCCGATTCTTGTGAATTTGATATGTATATAATTGTGGCGAGATAAGGATCGTATTGATGTAAAATTTTCTGGATTTCGAGAAGTGGGCCCGGGGCTTGGGTTTTACTAGTTTCGAGATTTTTGCTATTTCTCGATTGTTTTCGATTGGGAATTGTTCCCTTGGCATAGTGTGATGTATTCGCCCTGATTTTGGCTAGATTCGACGTGCGTGGAGACCGATTTGAGGGGCAAAGGCGTCGCGAGATAGAGATTCGCCGGTTCGAGATGAGTAATACTTGTAAATGATATCCTGAGTGTTTGAAACCCCGAATTTGCGGATTATAGTGCTGTATTGAGGTGACTTGCGCGCCGGATATGAGGGTGGGGTAGAGCACCGTTGGGGATTGTGACTTGGTCCGTCCCGGTTGTTGATTTTACTGCGTAATTGATTGAAACTTACTTGATGCTATCATGATTTGGGCTGATTGCCATATGTTGGGCTTCGTGCCGGTTATTTGGATCCTTCGAGGATTGGTATCACTTTTTTTGCATTACTTTGCATATTATTTGGTCTCAGTCCAAGGTTTTAATACGGTTTTGCAAACTCAGCTACTTTTCTAAGATTTGAAAAACTTGAACAATATTTTATTGCCGTTCTGAGCTGAGAACTGTTATTTTAAAATGTGCCTAAGTGGCTTATGGCTGTCACACCTCCTTTTTTACACATCTACCCCGAAGGATAATGTATAAGGGAGTTTTTCCATTTAAAGTGACATTATTCGACTTGGGATTATTTATTTATTTTTAGAGTCGCCACTTGGGATAGGATTGGTTTTTGGTGTCCCAAG
>MU678964.1:30017-85822 GCA_026770625.1 Nicotiana glauca | reverse complement strand
ATATATATATATATATATATATATATATATATATATATATAAAAGCTATATTCGATATAATATTACCTAATACACATATACTTAGTGCATAGTATAGCGTAAGTATACATATTATATATATAATCTATATTCGATATAATATTAGCTAATGCACTTATACTTAGTGCATAGTATAGCGTAAATATATATTTATATATATATATAGACACACACGCACGCTTCGTAGTACTATTTTTCCCTTGTATTACAAAAGTATTAACGGCTTATATTTATATTATTTAGATAGTAAATACAAAAGTGATTTTTAATTTTAACCATTGTTGACTTGAATAAAGACCAACTTTGGTCGCTAATTATATATGAATTTACTTTAGCGACCAAAGTTGGTCGCTAAATTTAAATCAGATTTATTTATTTTTTATATAATATTTAAATTAATAATATAATTATTAAAATTTTATAACTGGGTCCCATTTTAGCGACCAAAGTTGGTCGCTATCTGCCTATCCTTTAATTAGCAACCAATGTTGGTCGCAAATTTTAAATTATATATATATTATAAATTTTTTTTAAATAATAATATAATTATTAAAATTCTGTATGTGGGTCCCAGTTTAGCGACCAACATTGATCGCTATTCTCAGTAAACATTTGACTAAGCAAGTCTGACCAGTCCAGTCAATATTTTGACTAATTTAGCGGCCAACTAGTGACCAACCTTGGTCGCCAATTTATTTCAACTATTTATTTTATTATTTTCGCTTGTTTGGCGACCAACGTTGGTCGCTTTTCGCGATAGACCAACTTTGGTCGCTAATGTTTGGTCGTTTTTTTCCGAAATTCTAGTAGTGAATACTATAACAATACGCATGACTTATAGTATATCCTAACAGAAATAACACCTAGTCGAGAATGATTTCGATTTTGCGAACCCGAATATCAGCTTTAATGGCGGCTAGCTCTAGTTATTTACGTTTTAATCACCAAAACAATGGATTATGTTTATATCTCTAAAAGTGAATCCAAAATAACTCAACAGCAACAATTAGTGATGCCTCATTTCAAAATTTTCTCTAACTTCATATTTTGAAGGCGAAAAATCCATAACAATAGGAGCTCCATAGTTTTCGACCGCTATAGCTTCCAAAGTAATATGTAATCTCAAATTAGATTTGATGAAAATTTGAGAGAGAAGAAATGAAGAAAGAAAAATATTTAAAATCTCTAATTTTGTGGATATTGTTGAAGGTTGTATGTATTATGGAAATTTTATTGCTATGTTTTGAAAGTAGAATAGTATTATATTATTGGTTGAATAGATATTCAGCCCCTTAAACTTGTACTTTTTTTTTTCTACACTTAACTTAAACTAATATGTCAACTATTCCTGATGAATGCCTGAACTCAATTTAAAATATGTCAATTAGACACCTGACATGTCATAGTGAGTGCAACTCACCCGTTATGTGAGCGTGAACTGCTATATTTTTTTTAATTTAAAATCTTCTCTTTCTTTTTCACCTTCCACCATCTCCAATCCAATGCCCGCCTTTCGCTACCATATACTATCGTTACTGCTATGTTGCCCATTTCCACCATTGTAGTCACTATACCCATCATTTTTTAACCACCAGAAAAGTCGACGTTTACCAATTAAAGAAAACACCGGCCAAACTCCACCATCACCATTTTTATTTATCATATGTCAGAAAATATAAAAACAAAAGCAAAAGTAAACAAGACAAAAGTAGCAAACTTTAATACGCCACATGAATCAAATTTCAACAGTACTTCGCACTCCAACCAAATCGGAACCTAAACAAAACCAAGTAAATACATCAAAAAATTAATTTTATTAGAAGATCAACAACCCAATTGAAGAATTGAAAGAAAACTATTTTGATAACTAGGATCTCATCAACAACTGATTCTACTTAAAATTTATATATCCTGAAAATTTTTATAATTGGGTCTTTTGAAATCTCCACAGCTTTTATAAATATAGATGGGTTTGAAGGGTCTGGGATATGATCAATGCTAGAGGGAGCATTTGTTGTTGGTGGAGGTAGCCTCAAGTGGAGGACAGAGCAGGGGTAGTGGACATCGGAAGCGGAGTCGCTAATGGAGATGGGGTGGGTAAAGTTGAAGCTCAAGCAGAATCGCCGTTTATCATCCTTTCACGCTGCTCCGTCAGGTGCCTTTGCCACTGGCAGCGTCGCCACTCAAAACTTATCACCACAAAAGTTTGTGTATAGCCATAAAGTAGGTTGCAGTTGTATCCCCCGAAGAAGAAAGCCACGTTTTTCTTTCTTACTTTTTTTTAATATTTTCTTCTTTTGCTGACATGCCTTCTCTTTATTGTTCTTTGTTCCACGTCATCCGTCTGTATACTTCACGCGTTTAGGATTTTAGGTTGGTTGTTGTTAGGGGTTCCATAGGTACAGTTTCTAATAAGGTAAGATAAGTTTAAGGGGTTAAGTAAGGGAGTTTATGGTTCGGTTTGTATCCGTTTTTTCCTAAAAAGAAATCAAACTAAATAAGTCGGTTTTTCAAATATTAGAACCAAACCAAACCAAACCAATTGAGTCGGCTTTTTCTCGATTCGATTTATGTCGGATTTTTAATTTTTTCGGTTATTTGTCGGTTTTTCTTAAATATAAGACATACACTACCAAACACATATTCAGGCAATCACATTTTTATTGTAACACTATCAAATCAATTGTCCTTTGAGAAATCTATTATTTACCAAGATATGTTGATGATAATTGAATCAAATAGTGATGAATAATTTAAGAACTTAATTAAAAATATATTATTATTAACACGAAATAGATTCTTACACTTAACAAAAGAAAAATATCAATCAAACTAGAATGTAAAGATAAAGAACTATACTAAAAGTGTAAACTATTAACATTTACCATAAATTTTTTGAAACTCTATATAAAAATATACATATATATAGGTGTAATAATAAATTTGAAATAGCTACTCCTATAATTGGTTTGGTTCGGGTTTTTTTCGGTTTTTTTCTGATTAAAACCAAAATCAAACCAAATTTGATCGGTTTTTAAAATTCAAAACCAAAACCAAACCAAACCAAAAAGTATCGGTTTTTATGGTTGGTTTGATTTGGTTTTCGGTTTAGTTCAGTTTTTTCGGATTTTTATGAACACCCCGGTTACGTATGTATTCAGCTATATTATTCCTTTTTTTAGGTTAATTACGGGTCTACAATCTCTCTTCACCTACTTGTCAAGTTTTATTTTCAATGCTGTGGGTTTACAATCCCTCCACATGTTGTGAACGTCACAAATTAAAGTCAAAAATTGAGTCTTTGTTTTTGCCTTAAAATATCTGCTGTCTTACCCTATAATTGTGAAAACCACATAATGATATTGATAATATGTTTTTCAAAAGGAAAAAACGAGATAACGACATAGAGAGAATTTGAAGCAGAATATGCCTAAGGATAAATGAAGAAGCAAACTTCTTTTGAAAATTTGTATGTATTAGAAACTAGAAAGTGACGTCGGAAGATTTATCAATGTTCATTTCAGAAAAAGAAAAAGAAAAATGAGAAGCAGAACATACCCTAGAATAATTTTCTTTTATGAAAGAAATCTGAATCAGAGAGAGATAGAACTATTATTTAACTTTAAACTGAGTATTTATAATGAACTGAATTTCTTCCCAATTTATAAAAGAAAGGAAGCAGCAGTGTGACTTTTCAGGGAATTGTTGTAAGACTTTTCTGGAGTTGCTTTTAAGTTGTCTGCATGAGTTGCTCGAAATATGTCTGTTTATTAAGAAGTTACTGCAAGTCATTTCATTTAGTTGCTTGCAACATGCCTCATCGGCTACTTGCAACCTGCATGCTTCTTATAGGTAAATTTCAATGGAGTGCTAAATGGATAATCTTCTAAGGAAGATTATCAACAATTGAGTACTAAACGAATAAGCTTCTTCAGGAAGATTATCTCCAGCGAAGTATTAAATAGATATAACATTTTCATAACATTCTCCCTTAGATGTTTCATTAATAGCTATTGTGCCTCGTCAGAGTCTTAATGGGATAAAATCTAGTGGAAAATAATCCTACTGAAGAAAAAAGGTACACTTATCTAATCATACGCATTCTAGTTGTCTCATTAAAAGCCTTAACGGGAAATATCAGTGGAATAAAATCTTGATAGGAGAAAAAGAGTCCAACCCGTATTTTATTCCCCTGCTAAAGATATTATTTCAAATGTATTAATCTCCATGTTGCGATCTTGTATATCATCTTCTCGAAGGTTGCACTTGGTAAAGATTTGGTGAACAAATTCACGAGAATGTCACTTGATCGAATTTGTTGCACATAAATATTACCATTTTAGTGGAGATCATGTGTGTAGATCATTTTTTTGGTAAAATATGCTTTGTTTTATATTCATTTAGGAATCCTCCCTTCAACTAGGTTATATATTCATCATTATCTTCGTATACAATTGGAATGACCCGACCGGTCGTTTTTGTTTTTAAGTATCATTTCCCTATTTGATACTTTTTGTATGCTTATTCATTCTTTTATGACTTGAAGGGATGGTTGGTTTGGTTTCGGAAAGGTTTGAAAGTGAATTACAATACATAGTTCTATTTTTGAAAGCTTAAGTTGTAAGAGTTTGTCAAGATTTGAGTTTTAATTAGATGACCTCAGATTGTTGATTTTGTAATTTCAATAGGTCTGTATTGTAATTTTTGACATAGGCGTATGTTCGGATTTAAATTTCGAGGTTCTTAGAAGTTTTAGATCTATTTGCCGAAAGTTTACAATTTGAAGGTTTAGACAATTGGTAGGTTTGACCGGAAGTTGTCGTTGATATTGTTGGGTTTCGATTAGTATTACATAACATTGGCTAGGTTCAGTTGGTTGATTAAAACTTGTGTGTAAAGTTTGCTGGGAATCCAAAAAGTGTAGGCATGATTCGAACATGTTCGCCGAAGTTGAAGAGGTTAGAAAAATAAGAGTCAGATTTTTAATTTTTGATTCATGGTTTATGTTAATCATGGTGTTTCGAGAATTTGAATAAGTTCAAATACGATATTGGGACTTGTTGGTATGTTGAACATTGTCGTGGGAGGCTCGTATGTGTTTCAGATTAATTTTAGGTTATGCTGGTGAATATTGGCGTTGCTGGTGCTGGTGTATCGCACCTGCGGAAGTGAGGAGGGCAGGTGTGAAATCGCACCTGCGAGGTAATGATTCGCATATACGATGGTAGGAGGTCCTGGATAGATGTCGCACCTGTAGAGAGCTTGGTGCTTAGTTGCAGTGTCATGCTTGTGATGGATTTGTGTGCTTTTGTGAAAGGTATATTAGTTGGAAATGGTCGCATCTGCGACAATGAGCATCGTAGATGCGATGTCGCAGAAGCAAAACCTTGTCGGGTGTTTAGTGAAGCCCACAGATGCGAAGCTTGGGGTCGCAAATGCAACATCACAGAAGAAACAATGAGGGTTGCAAATGCGAGATCTCTTGCTGTGAGTTACATTTCGAGGAATTAGGCTATTTTTTCCACAATTTTGTGTATTGGAGCTCGGGTAGAGGCAAATTTGTAGGAGATTTTTACCATAATTTTGAGGGTAAGTGATTTCTACTATATTTTTTTTATCATGTACCTTATCTTTTTCATTTCTTATAACACCTACATTACAGAACTTCAAAGAGAAATTTAGAGGAGTTTGTCTATAATTTTGGAGAGTGTAAATGTCACGCCCCAAACTCGAGGGACATGACCGGCGCTCGACCGAGCATCCCCAGTCAAGCGGACCTGGGTGCCTTTCCTAACCCATGAGCCACCCCTTGTTTTCCTTATTATATATTCCAAGAACTAGCCATATAATTAATTTTTAGATCACCCTTTTTCAAAACATACCTGCATAATAATTAGTGAAATTACCAATTCGTTATCCAATAAAAGAAACATGAATATACATAGCTTCTAACCCACATCCACTGTCTATGGAGCCTCTAAAGATACAACGGGATAATACAGTATTTGGCGGTAACAAGGCTCCGCCTATACCTTACACAACAGCAAAATAAAACTACAGAGACAAGCGGCCTGAGCCACGTAGGGCACCGAGAGGAATGGGGCTCACCAAAACAGTTGACGGAAGACACGAATGTAGCGCCCCCGACAAAAGGGACGTCAGTACACTTGAATTGTACTGGTATGTATAACAAACTTTGCGCCAAGTAAACTCAAGCCATAAACAAATAAGTAACAGTAACAGAAACAACAATCAATTCCATAAAGAAAGAACATTCAAGCCAAACAAGTTTTACAAACTCTCTTGTTTCCCCTTCCACATTTCCACATCAATAGATTTTACATTTTTGCTCATATTTTTATTACAACAGTGATTTCGATCACTTTCCACCCTTATTACCTCGGCCACCCTTATTACCTCGGCCACCCTTATCACCACAACCCGCACCTTATTACTTCGTGTTGCGGCGTGCCACCTGATCCCACCGTACATTTTTAATTCACAAACAATCACAATAACAACAATGAATAATTCACAAGAATCATAGCAAGACTTCTTGAGGAATAGCAACAATAATTTTTTTCAAGTGTTTCCATAACCATTAATACTATTTCCGTCATCTTTCACAATTCACAGTGTTTCACATTACAACAATACTTGCCCACGATAAGCCATAGGTGTTAATTTCACAATCATTTCCGTTGCATCACTTACAGTTTTCTTACGTCATTTGTTTTTCATCTAATACCACATATCATAATCACAACCATGCAATCACACAAATTTCACAAATTACCAACGTGAATGTTACATACCAAACATTGAACACCAACGAGGCGATTTTACAAAGTCAAGGTTAGCCATACATAGCTGGAGTCGAATTCCCTTTTTAAACTCCTATTATCAGTCACCAAGCAATCTAGCCACGTCAATCTAGTTTACAAATTAATAATATTTCTTAGAATTTGAAATTCACAATTATTATCCGAGTTTATTTAGGTTATCAACCCTTCTTTACACAATTCTTTACTCCTTCCCAACTACTCTTACTAGATTTTAGGTTTTAATAAACATGCATGATGTTTCAACCCCTATTATCAAGAATTAATGCATGAGACTTTCCCCCTCTCAATAAATCTGAAAGTCAATGAAAATGGGGTAGGGATTTCACCTATAGAAATGGAGATGAAGATACTTGCTTTAAAATTTCCCGGACCAGATAATTTGAGGAACAAATTTTGAAGAAAAGGAACTCTCTCTCAAGAACCCCTCCTCCATCTCTCTTGTCTTTGTTCAGAAAAATAGTAAAAATGAGGGGTTAGGGTGTTATATTAGAAAGGGGATCGGGTTTTAAATTTTAGAAAATAGAAGTCCGGGTAAGATCTGCGATCGCACTATGCGACCGCATAATTGAAATGCGGTCCGTATATTGGACCGCAGAATTGACCCCAAATCACTGAACATCTCTGCCTGGGTATGCGGTGGAAATGCGGTCTGCATACTGATTATGCGGTCGCATAATGGACCGCATTTTCAACCTCAACTTAGACCAACTCTCTGATTCACTATGCGGCAGGAATGCGGTCCGCATATCGATTATGCGATCGCATAATGGACTGCATTTTTAACATCAACTTAGACCAACTCTCTGATTCACTATGCGGCAGGAATGCAGTCTGCATAGCTGATCTGCGACCGCATTCTGGACCGCATAAATGACAATTTTCTGGAAAATTGATTCTTTTGGTTTTTAAATGCTTAGATCACTACCAAGGGTCCGAACCGTGGCGAGCTAATTCTACACATTCCTAACACATATTCGGAGTCGACACCACGAGTTACTAAATTTTGAGACCAAAAATTATTTACGGGACCTTACAGTAAATTGAGGATGTGGAAGTCGATTTGGACTCAGTTTTGAAATCTAATTATATATTTGGACTCATGGGTCATAGATAGTCTGGATCTACCCATTGACTCAATTTTGACAATGTGGACTCGAGTTAACTTTTGCTGAATTTTGGGGATTTAATTAAAGATTGAAGCTTTATTATTCAGAATTAATTTCTATAGCTTTGTTGTAATGACCCGACCAGTCGTTTTGAGCTTTTGTACTTTGCCTGTCGGTTCTCGGGCAAAACTTTACCCGTGTGATGTATTATGACTTATGTAAATCGTTGGTTTTGATTTTCAGAGTAATCGAAATGAGTTTGGAAGAAATAGTTCTCAATTTGAAGCTTAAAATTTGAAAGGTTTGACCAAGATTTGACTTGTTAGTAGATGACCTCGGATTGGAATTTTTATGATTTGGTTATCTCTGTTAGGTGATTTTGGACTTAAGATCGTGATTGTAATGCATTTTGGAAGTCCGTGGAAGGTTTAGGCTTGAATTGGCGAAATTGATATTTTGGCGTTTTCCGGTTGATAGGTGAGACTTTGACATATGGGTCAGAATGGAATTTCGGAAGTTGCAGTAGCTCCGTTGTGTCATTTGTGATGTGTGTGCAAAATTTCAGGTCATTTCTTTGGCAATCTACTAGGCAAAGTGCCTAGGGCTATTTTTTATTAATAAAAAGAAAAGAAAATACAACAATTAGGAAAAGTACAAATAAGGGGAATAGTAGCACTGATATTGTTACCCATATGTCTTGCTATATAATCACTCCTCTGCGCCTCACATTGCCTTATGATGGTAGCCTCATGTAGAGGATTCATGGTGTAGCTGCCGGCAAAGTCTCACGAGGGCATATAATCTCATAGCTGTGTGGATATTTTCCAAAGGCATAGGACCAAGGCAACGCAAACCGGGCTAAACCTTACCTTACTAATCCTACTAAGGCATAAAATAGCCTCGCCTACTAGCAAGCATGTAAAAAATAATAAGTAGAGAGTACCAAATATTCTATGATCATCACAGAGTTTATAACATACTCTGTGATGCTATTACATATGATTATACTAATAAAGTGATAAAGTAAAATAAAGTATGAATTAAAATCTTATCCCTTTTTATCCAACCTCATGACTTCTTCAATTTGTAGTTCTTGGTATTTTTCATCACAATTGTTCAAAAAATATTCAAAATTCATGATTTCTTTTTTGAACGATAGGATTTAGTTGATGTGGTTGTGGCAGTCTGCTTTTGTTTTGCAGCTCTCATTGGTAGTTGTCTAACAATTACCTCCTCACTCATCTTGCCATCCCAAATCTTTTTCCTTGTATGATACTTCTTGTTCTGTCCACTGTGCATTGGTGATAAATCACCTTGTTTTGCTGCCTGTGCACGACATTCTTGCAAAATTGCATCTTCCTCTCCGTCTTCATAAATATCCCTTCCCACATTCACAGGTTGTGGATAATTTGTATTAGAATCTTGTGTCATCAAGACATTTCTGTCTTGTATATTTACTAGTGTTTCATTTTTTTTGTTATTCAATGACTTGTATCCCGTTTCTGCCAATCGCACCAAGTAGCTTCTCTCCTCCAAAGTGATCAGCTATGCCTTTAAGTTCTGTTGCTTTTTTGAATCATTTGGATTCACTAGAACATCAGTTGAATTGCTTGCACTTTGTTGCTGTTGTTCAGCATTTGATTTTAAAACATGTGGAGAGTTTGCAATGTGTTGCTGCTGTCCAACAGCCGAAGGTGTTGCTGCAATTTGATTCTACATTAGAGTGGCAGTTGGTGTGCTTCGAATAGTCTGCTGCTGCCCAGGCCTATTGTGTACTGCATTTTTTATCCGACCTACACTTGTTGAGCTTGTTCCCAAATGTTGCTGCCCAGAGTTAGGCACAAAAACTAGAGCTTTTGCATTAACTGTGCTGCTGGAACTTAATATCAGAAAGCTTCCAGTTTTTTGCAATAGTGGTGAGCCAACTGAAAGCACACATTCCTCTTCGCTCTCTTGATCATCATCCTCACTCGAATTCCTAGCATAGTTCTCCTCATAATCCTCCTCCTCACGTTGTTCTTCCCACATCTTTGCTTTACTGACCATGTCCCTCACATTTGCGTGTATTATTTCTTTGTCATTGCTAGTGGACAGTATGGGTTGCCCACCCCCCATGTTCACCATATGACTCGTACGATTGAGAAGGAATGTCATACGCCGATGTATTCAAGGTTACCAAAGGTTGCTTGAATATAGAATTGGCATACATCATCATTTCAATATGTGATTCCTTGATAATTTTCTGCACTTGTGGACTGGAAAAAAGAATCGTAGGACTGCTGGAACAGGGTACAAGCTTGCCCTTTGACATTGCTTCCCCGCTGCTATTTATAGCATTTTGTCGATCTCTGAAAAACTTAGCCAAATTATTGTTGGTTCGGCGTCCCTTGTTACTACTTAAAAATGGTACAATTTGCTGGTTAAAAGATCCATCATTTAAGGTTGTTGTGTTATCAATCTTCTCATGAAGTTCATTCACGTTGGCTAGAGCATTGAAAGGATTTGAAAATTTTGTGGAATTCAGCTCAACTTGCTGCACCTTGTTCTTATTTGGATTGCCTTTTTTGCTAGGCACCATTGTCCAATCTTTCTCATTGTACCATCACCCTTAGGTCCTTTCAACCTCGATTCAACATTATTCGCAATAGCCCTATCAGTATTTGCATTCTCTGTACCATCAGTCGCAATATTGGGCTTTCCATTAGCAAAAACATGCTGCTCAAATCCAGCTATAAGTTTTGGATATTTAGCCTCTTTATTTGGTCCTTTAGAAACTGTGGCATCTGCACCCTCCAAAACCATAATACCTACCTGTTGAATGTGCCCAGGTTACATATCCTTCATGTCAGATTTTCCAGTTGTGACATTGTAAAAGTTCGACTGCCCTTTATTGTTGGAAAGTTGCCGAGTTCCAAATTTGCTTAACAAGTGTAACAGCTGTGTAGCTCTATCCAACGTCCCATTTTCTATTGCATCAAGTTTTCCAGTCGCAATAAGAGCTTGTTGAACTCCAGCTGAAATTGGAATAAGTTCAACCTCTATATTTTCTGCTTTGGAAACTGTAGTAGTTGCACAATCCAAAGTCCTAACACCTACAATAGAGGATTTAAATCATGTATTTTCAACAGCTAGTTGATCGTGAAGCTTGACTTGATCATTACCAGCTTGAATCCGAGATGCAACATTTTGAGGCACATCAATGTTGTTTGAATTAACAGGTCGACCAATTGTAGCCTCCAAAGCACTAGCGTTAGCTGTAGTCATTTTTGCATGTGTATCAGATCCAACCAACAATTGCCCAACAGTAGCACAATTATTTAAATAATGTAACAAATGCCCAGTTCCCATTATATCAGACACAACAGACAATTGCCTATTGTTTTCATAAGTCATATTCACAACAGATGCACCAGTAGCACCCATTGCAGTATTCAAATCAGTTCCATTACAATTTGTATCATTTAAATCAACCACTAGCACACCAGTTCGATTAGCATCAGTACCAATTTTTTTATTTTCATCAGTCTGCAAAACCTTATGCTACTCGATGATTTGTTCTTGCACTGAAACATCAACCAAATGCTGGGCAGCCCTTTTTGCATTCAAAAAGTCCCTGGCATCTCCTTGTAATCGTTCATTTATCGCAACCCCATCAATGAGTTCAACATCTTTAACCCCCTGCTGCATATCATCATTTTTTCTATTCCTTGTAATCAGTGAATGACAATCTTCACTAGAATGTCCTTGTCGTTTACACATATTACAATATATTAGAAGATTATCAAACACAAAATTCTGAATATGCTCAATAACCTTACCGGATTGCTAGTCAATAAATTGTAATTTCATATTCTTGGGTTGCTTTTCAAGGAGATCAAGAATTACCTTTACCTTAGTTGTGCTAGGTCTAGTCTTAGATTATGTGGCTTTGTCTATAGCAATAGGTTTGCCCACAGCTGATGCAATTGACAGTAGTGGTTTGTTCCCAAACATGTTCGTCGACAAATCTATAAGTGATACCCAAGCTACTGTTTTTGACGTTTCTGCCTTAGTATTGCAATCTTGAGTCCATGGAAATGTGCGATATTGATGTCGCTTCCCTTTGTACTTCAAATATCCAACCTATTTGGAGAGGATAGTAACAAAATCCTCATAAACATCACAACGAATCAGAAGTTGCCCAAAAGCGAGCACACCAATCAAACAATGTGCTCTTATCCCTGTTTGAGCTGGAATAATATTGCGCAATTCTTGTACATCTGGAGCTCCATATGAGAGCTTCATCACCACAGATTGATGAAGACCTTCTTCAATAGCATACTCTTTCAGTTCTTTAAAGGTAAACTGCAATGCAAGTTCGCCATGAGTGTACTGTATTGGTTTTAGGACTGTTTTGACATTTGGTTGTATTTTTGTTGTTATTAAAGAAGCACAAGTACTGGATTTATGGGTAAGGTTTGCCTCTCCCACATCTTGAAGCTGGGGAGAGGTCTATCCATCCATTCAAGCAATTAGGTAACCATATCGCTGGAGAAAAGAAGAAGGAAATACAGTACGATTTTTGCTACAGTGAAAGTCGCACTTCTTTTTAGATCTGTCACATATGGCTACGAATTTTAGCTTGAAACCAGCTGGGGATTGTGCCTAAAGAGAAGGGGTTCTTTTGAAACCAATCTTATAATGTTACACCGCCGGATGCTGGAGTTATGGCCGGTAAATAGTGACGGAATTACTATTCACCTTCTTCCTAGGCATGGAGCATTTTGTTTATACCTAGCCTAGACGTAATGTCTTTTTCACTTTCAGCTCATTCGGATGAGGTTTGGTAGGCTTTTTGATCAAAATCGGAATTTAGGAGTTCTTTGAATTCTTAGGCTTGAATCTGATGTGATTTTGGTGTTTTGATTTTGCTTTGAGCGTTCCGAAGGTTGGAACAAGTTTGAATGATATTATGGGATATGTTGGCATATTTGGTTGAGGTTCTGAGGGCCTCGGGTGAGTTTCAGATAGTTGAACGAACCATTTCAAGTTTAAGGAAGTTGCAGATTTTGGTTTCAGCTATTGCAGACATTTTGTTCTTCGCGTTCGTGAGTGGACCCTCGCAAGGGTCAGGAAGGGAGGCATCAGATTTGGCCTTCACGTTCGTGATGGGAGTCCCGCGTTCACGAAGGGCCGGAATGGGAAGCATCGAGTTCGCGAGATACCTGACCGCGTTCGCGATGGTTGGTGAGGCTAAGGCATCGCGTTCGCGATGATGCGGTCGCATTCGTGTAGGAGAAATTTTGTCAATGGAATTTTTGTGCTTCGCGAATGCGAGGCTTTGACCACGTTCGTGAAGAAGGACTTCTGATTGCTGGGCAGAATGTTTAAAAGGCCATTTTCGCGAGTTTTGGCCTAAGTTCACCAATTTTGACTCGATTTTGAAGTTTTTTGAAGAAGATTGAAGAGGGAATCAAGGAGGAACACTTGAAGGTAAGATTTATGGACTTTATAGTCGATTATTATGTGAATTCTACCTAATTTATCATGGAATTTAATCCTAGTATTGAAGAACTTGGGCTTGTAATTGGAGACCTAGGATTTGGGATTTGAGGGGTCGTTTGTGGTCGGATTTTGATGAATTTGATATGGGTAAACTCGTGAGTGAATGAGGATTCTATTGATGTGATTTTTATCGAATTCCGAGATGTGGGTCTGGGTTCTAGGTTTAAGGAATTTCGGGATTTTTGATGTAAATTGGATATTTTTGAGTGGGCTTTGTTCCCTTAGTATATTTTAATGGTTATGTATTGATATTGGCTAGATTTAGAGCATCCGAAGGTCGATTCGTGAGGGGAAAAGGCATCGCGGGCTAGAGTTTGGACCGGATAGAGGTAAGTAATAATTGTAAATGCTGTCCTAAGGGTTTGAAACCCCGGACTTCACATCGTTGTGCTACTTTGAGGTGACACACATGCTAGATGATGAGAGCAGAGTTGTGCATCATTGGAGATTGTGACTTGGTCCATCGCGTATGATTGTTAAGTCGCGTATTTAATTTAAAATCTTATGATCTTCCATATTTTAGAGATTGATATTATTTTTTAGGATGTATGCAATGTTTGGGGCCTTGTGCCGACCTGTTGAGACCCTTAGGGGCATTTTCACTATTTTTCCTCAGTCAATTCATTTTGAAAGCATATTCTCAGTCATGATTTACCTGTTTATTGTTTAAATCTTGTTTTATCACTTTATTTCTTAAAATGTGAAATGGTTGGGCTGAGTTCCCTGTTTGACTGATGGTTCGAGTGAATGTGAGGTTGATGACTGAGATAGACCGAGGGTCTGATTGTGAGGTTAATAACTGAGAGAGGCCGAGGTCTTGGTTGTGAGGATTATATATTTATGGATCGGGATGCATACCGTAGCGATTAGCGCTTGGGCTGTAGGAGCCCCTCCGGAGTCTGCACACCCCTAGTGAGCGCTGTCGATAAGATATATGGATCGGACTACACGTCGCAGCGATATCTAGATCGGGCTGTGCGCCACAGAGGTTATTATATGGTACCTA
Organism: Nicotiana glauca; assembly: GCA_026770625.1. Lineage (NCBI taxonomy): Eukaryota > Viridiplantae > Streptophyta > Magnoliopsida > Solanales > Solanaceae > Nicotiana > Nicotiana glauca. The sequence goes on along the minus strand of MU678964.1, from coordinate 71,282 downwards.
TTGAGTGTGAGTGCTGAGTGTAAGTGCTGACCGGTAAGGGTTGAGTCATGAGTGATTGAGAGGCTTGCTCGAGGGGCTATAGATATGTATGTACAAGAGTGATCTTTTGTCTGAGGGGCCTGTTTATGATCTTACTGTTTTTCACTCCTCCTTAAAGTGAGTTTCTATCGAATATTTTGATTTACAATTACTGCTTTCACTCATCTTTCGACCGAGCCTCTATTGAAAATGTTGAACAAATGCTAAATAACTTTCATTCAAACTGAAGTTTTTAAGTTACGAAACGGGCATGAATTTCTATTTTGCCGAGGGCTGTATACAAACTATGTTTTGCCCGAGGGGCCGATTATGATTGTCATCATTTTCACTATATATATATTTCATTAAACCTCTATGGGAAAGGTTATAAGGATATTTTCCAAAGGAATTTTACTGAAGATGGAAATTTAATGAAGTGATTTTATTTGTATCCTATTTTTGGAAACATGCAGTACCCTCTATGGTGCCATGATGTGGTATACATGATTTCTTACCGCTCAGACTTTATTTACTTTTATTACTTACTGGGTTAGAGTAATCACATTACTCCCTACACCTTGTGTGCAGATTCAGGTATTTCTGAGCGTGGTGGCAGTTTCATTGGAGTTAGCAAGGTAGCTGCCTGGGGATCCCGGCTCTGCTTTCTCCCTCTTTATTCTTCCTTATGTTTAAATTGTGACTTTTCCCGACCATGTTGGTCTTGATGTGGTTAGACAGTTGTAGTAGACGCTCATAACTAGTGACACCCCGATGTCGGGCTTGTATGTTATTTTTGCACTGTTCATTTAAACTTATATTATGAAACATTTGTTTAGTTAAAGGCTTAAAAATGACTCTTAATGATTAAAGGATTAAAATGGGTGTTGTATTGGCTGGCCTTGTCTTTACGAGAGGCACCATCATGACCAGATCTGAGTTTAGGGTCGTGACATTTGTTTAACATTATTGAGTTATTTTTTACAAGATTCAACTTGTTTGGAGGTTGATTTAAGAAAGAAGGTTGTGTTGGAAAGTTGAAGACCACAGTACGGAGGTAATTCTCTTGTCTACCCTCGTAAGAGGGAATTCTCCTCATATGTGATGTATTTGCTACTTGTTACTCGGTTTAGCAGCCACGTATATGCGAGGTGACGAGCGTATATGCGGTAGCTAGGTTATGACAATATTTGATAATTATTTGGCTTATTTTTATGCCTTGTTTGTAATATGTGAGCTTGTTATTCATGTTTCATTGATTCTGCAACTACTTGATAACCCATAATTGTGGTTTAGAAGCACGTTTAGTGTTATGACTTGTTCAATTAGGCATAAATGATTGTTTTCCATATTGAGCCCTTTTGTTGAGCCATAGTCACATACTTGTCTCATTGACTCACAGTTTTATGGTTAAATGACTTATTTCATTAATCTTAAATATTATAACAAGACTTTCAAACGATGCAATTGCTTATTTTTTTGTTGAGATTAATTGAATTACATGATTAGCCATAGTTAACTTTTAGCCATTTGTTCTTTTCTCCACATTTCTATTATTATGATATGTTGTCTTTGATTAAGTTTCCTCATATACATACATTTATGAGTTGGAGAGTTAAATATTGTGAAAAGATAGAGAGTTTTGGCACCATGGACTTTATGAGCGGATATTAATTATTGATGATATTATTGTGGATTGGGTTTCTCACCATAACAGTATTGTGTGTGGATTGGGTCACGCATCGCAATAGTTATATATGTGATAGGGTTTTACGCTGCAACGACGCTTGAATTTGGTATCTATTCTCTGGAGTCAGGCGATTACCCATGTTACTTTGGGCCTTGTAAGCACAAGATACTCAGAGTGCTATTGATTTGGACATTCGGTTAGTGTCATATTTATGGAACAATGCAAAGAATTGATATTGGACTGTGAGCATGCATAGGTTTCTTGGACTCATGCGGTAGCTCTTATACTTATATGACTGTTGATTGACTCATATCATGATTGTGAAAGATTTGACATACCTGACACTGTGTGTTATCATTTATTTGAAAAGGCATGTCTATATATCAACTAGATTGTGTTTTCTTTGATAGACCCTATAGATCATATCATGCTTTATTTCATATGTTGTTGATGCCTGTTATTATTATTGAGTTGTTAGTAGGTCCAACTACTGAACTATCGTCACTACTTCTTCGATGCTAGACTTGATAATTACTGAGTATAATATTTTGTACTTATACTATACCTTTGCACATTTTTGTGTAGGTTCTAAGGCTAGTTTTGGTGGCATACACCCAGCAGAGTAGGAGTTCTACTAGGAAACTTCATGGTGAGCTGCTTTACTTGATCAGATATGCAGCACATGGAGTCCTTCATTCCCTACTATTTATTTTTGTCTTTGTATTTGTCATTTTTGGACATACCTTGTATTCATTTGAGATCTTGTACTCTTATTAGATGCTTGTGACAAGTTTTGACACCTGGATTTTCCAATAGTTTATAAGATAGTTTTGGTCATGTAGACCTTGTATGAGATTTATACTTATTTGGTATTTGAGTTATGACCTATTCCTCTTTGTTTTATTATCATGAATCGGTTAGTGGATTAATAATTGAATTTTGTAAATATTGCCGAGTGTTCTCTTTCCTAGAGAGTGGGTTAGCCTCCATCACGGTGTTTGGTGGATTTCGTATTGTGATAAGTTGGAATCAGAGCCTTTAGTTCAAAGTGTCGCAAAAGTCACAAGGAGGCCTAGTGTAGTCTTTTAGATTGATACAAAGAGTTCAGTATCAATCTGCGAGAGCTGATAGGGCTTTAGGAAACTTTCTCTTTGTTAACTTCTCATCGTACATTGATTAATGTCTTGAGTTTAAATTGTTCTATTTTACTTACCCACAAATTCTCAGAACTCGCACTTCAGCAGTGGTAGGTGATAGAGAGGTAGTACATCCAGCTGTGGCTGCTAGTGGTAGGGTCTTCAGTAGGGCTAGGGCACCCACCAAGGGTCACATAATAACAGCTAGGGGAAGATCACCCTCTAGAGCCTAGGAGCATGTTCCCATAGTATTAGTGGATCCACTTACGGATTAGGTTCATGATCTGTTTGTTGATGATCATGTTAAGGCTCCAGTTGCTACCAAGCACCCATAGGGATTTATTGTTGCACCGGTATTTCAGGAGGCTATAGCCAACATGGTCAGTTTTATTGATGCACTGATACAAGCTGGAGTGATTCAGTGGCCCCAGCCACGTCTCGGGATGGAGGGGGAGTTCACACCCCTGTCACTCATACTCCTAAGCAGCTATTATGGTATCTAGACCTGAGATTTTTCCTGCCATGTCTGTTGATGAGTAGAAGAGATTAGATAGGTTTCAGAGATTTTTTCTTCCATACTTTGAGCACAGTGTATAGGTTTCTCACGTATTCTAGATTGATTCACCCGATGCTTCTAATTTGGTCTTAGTAAAGTTCGATGGAGTGGAATTCACCATATTTCAGTTTAGTGGATCTGCTAGGAGATGGTGGAAGACTTAAGAGATGGGTGGGCTAGCAGATTCACCTCCACTTGCTTGGGCTCAGATTTCGCAGTTGTTTCTTGAGAGGTACATTTCACACACTAGGAGGGATGAGTGAAGGGTCCAGTTTAAGGATCTTTATCTGACTATGAACAATTATGAGGTGATGCTCACATAATTGTCTCGTCGTATTGCTATTTTTATCCCCACCGAGGCTAAGAGGGTAAAACAATTTATTTTGGGTCTGAATTATGGCATCATGATTTTCTATGGCTCGGAGTTAGAGATTGAGACTACTTTTCACCAAGCTGTAGAGATATATTGGAAGATCGAACGTATTCATGGCTAGGGACGGGAGGTTATGGTGAGACATAAGAGGCCTAATTTTTCTGGTAGCTTCAGTGATACCAGATCTGGAGGTAATGGTTAGTTCGACAGAGGACATCATGAAAGGATAGCTCATTCTACACAGTATGTGGCACGTGGAGTAGTGTCTCGATCGTCTTTCGGTACCCCAGCTCCATCAACTTTCATTGATCTCCCTACGAGCTTATAATGTGCTCCATCTATTTAGGGTTCTTTTAGTGGGTAATTTGGCCGTCAGGGGAAGGTTCTGGTTTAGTAGCTAGAGGTTGTTATGAGTGTGGATAGTTCGGACACATGAGGAGGAATTGTCCTAGGTTTTTTAGGGGCACAACTCCCGCAATTTTCTAAACTAGTAGTTTCAACACCAGTTTTCCCACCCCTTGCCCAAACAACTAGAGGGGGAGGACATGCAACTAGAGATCGCCCAAAAGGAGGGGGTCAGGTTGGTGGATCTTCAAAAACTAGTAGTCATGCTCAATGCTATGCTTTTCCGGGTAGGCTCGAGGCGGCGGCCTCAGATACAGTGATCACAGGTATGGTTTTGGTCTATCATAGAGATGCTTTGTGTTGTTTGATCTGGGGTTTACTTATTCTTACGTGTCATCATATTTTGCTCTTTATTTGGATATGCCTCGTGGTTCTATTGATATTCATGTTCATGTATCTACCTATTGGTTATTCTAGTATGGTGGATCATGTATATCGATGTTGTGCAATTTCTATTAGGGGTTATGATACCAAGCTTAACTTTTTGTTTCTTAATATGGTAGACTTTGATATGATTCTGGGTATGAATTAGTTATCTCCATATCATATTATTCTTCATTGTAGCGCTAAGACTATGAAGTTAGCTATGCTGAGGTTGGCAAGGTTGGAATGGAGGGCTTTTCTTGTTCACACTCCTAGTAGAATGATCTCATTTTTGAAAGCTAATTAGATGGTTGAGAAGAGGTGTTTGGCATATATAGATTTTGTTAGAGATGTTAGTGATTATACTTCTACTATTAATTCAGTTCCAGCAGTGAGGGAGTTTCCAAATATGTTTCCCGTAGACCTACTAGTATGCCACCCGATAGGGATATTGATTTTGGTATTGATTTGGTGTCGGACACTCAGCCCATATTTATTCCATCGTATGGCATGGCTCCAGGTGAGTTGAAGGAATTGTAGTTGTAAGAATTGTAGAAAATGTGGTTCAGGAGGCCGAGTGTTGCACCTTAGGGTGAATCAGTGTTGTTTGTAAAGAATAAGGATGGTTCTATAAGGTTATGCATTCATTATAGACAGTTGGATAAAGTGACTATCAAGAACAATTATCCATTACCTTGCATTGATGATTTGTTTGATCAACTTTAGGGTTCTAGAGTGTTCTCGAAGATTGACTTGAGATCAGGTTATCAACGGCTGAAGATTAGGGCTTCAAACATCCCTAAGATGACTTTTAAGACTCGTTATGGGCATTATGAGTTTTTGGTGGTATCTTTTGGTTTGACTAATGCCCTAGAAACTTTATTACATTTGATGAACAATGTGTTCCAACCTTTTTTGGAATTTTTTCATTATATTCATTAAGTGATCCTGGTATATTGTCGTAGTACTGAGGAGCACGAGCAACATTTGAGGACTGGGCTATAGATTTTGAAGGATCAGAAGTTATATGCTAAGTTCTCCAAGTATTTTGTTTGGACTCGGTGGCACTAAGTTCCCCAAGTGTTTTGGTTGGACTTGGTGGAATTCTTGGACCATATGGTGTCTTGTGTGGGATCAAGGTGGATTCAAAGAAGATTGAGGCAGTTTAGAGTTGGCCCAGAGATCAGGAGTTTCCTAGGTTTGGCTGGCTACTATCATCGATTTCTGTAAGGGTTCTCATCTATTGTAGCTTTATTTACCAATTTTACTCATAACGCTGCTCCATTCAGATGGTCTTACGAGTGTGAGGAGAGATTTCACAAGCTCAATAATGGTTTGACTACAACTCCAATTTTGGTGTTGTCCTCAAGATCAAGGAACTATACTGTCTATTATGATGCTTCACGTGTTGGACTTAGATGCTTGCTGATGAAGGATGGTAGGGTATATGATATGGAGTTAGAAACTATTGTGCGTGCACTCAAAATTTGAAGGAAACTACTTGTATGGCGTGTCTTGTGAAGTTTACATTGATCATCATAGTCTTCAATATTTGTTCAAGTAAAAGGATTTGAATTTGAGGCAGCGGGGATGGTTGGAGTTGTTGAAGGAATATGATAGGCATATAGAATAGGGAGTTTGCCATTTATACGAACCGTGGAGAGGCCTTTGGCTATTGATGTTCAGTCCTTGGCAATATATTTGTGAGGTTGGACATTTCTGAACCTAGTAAAGTTCTTGTTTTTGTTATTGTGCAATCGTCCTTGTTTGAGCGCATCAAGCCTCATCGGTATAATGATTTCCATTTGCTTGTCCTTATGGACACAAATTTGCGACGTGGTTCAAAAGAGGTGTCTATTGGTGATGATGGTGTAATGCGACTTTAGAGTCGGATTTGTGATGGTTTGAGGGATTTTATTCTTGAGGAGGCTCATAGTATGTGGTATTTTATTCATCCAAGTGCCATTAAGATGTACCATGACATGAAGCAGCATTATCAGTGGCGAAGGATGAAGAAACACATTGCGGGCATGTTTCATGGTGTTTGAATTGTTAATAGATCAAGTATCAGCATTAGAAGCTAGGTAGTTTGCTTCAGAGGTTATAGATACTGGTGTGGAAGTGGAAGATCATTACTATGGACTTCGTGATAGGATTACCATGGAATCGGAGGATATTTGACGTTGTTTGTGTTATTATGGATAGATTGGCCAACTCTGCGCATTTTATTCTGGTCATGGCTACTTACACCTCACAGAAGTTGGATCATATCTATGTTAGAGAGATTGTCCGCTTGCATGGTGTACCTGTTTTTATCATCTCATATAAGGGCACTCAGTTTACATCGCCCTTTTGGAGAGATGTTCATCATGAGTTGGGCACACAAGTTGAGTTGAGTATTGCATTTCACCCTCACATGAATTAGTAATCCGAGCGAATTATTCAAATCTTGGAGGATATGTTGAGAGCATGTGTTATTAATTTTGGAGGCTAGTGGGACAGGTTTTTACCATTAGCGGAGTTTGAATACAACAACAACTACCAGTCTAGTATCCAGATGGATCCGTATGAGGCCTTATATGGGAGGAAATTTGGTTGGTTTGTTTGAGACTGGTGAGGGTAGGGTGTTCGGCATAGATTTGGTTCGTGAATCTTTGTAGAAGGTGAAGTTGATTCAGGAGCAGCTTTATATAACGTTGTCCAGATAGAAGAGTTATGACAAAACGAAGGTTCAAGATGCGACTTTCATGGAGGGTGAGAAGGTTTTTCTTAGAGTTTTTCCTATGAAAGGCATGATAAGATTTAAGAATATGGGAAAGTTAAGCCCTCAGTACATTGGTCCATTTATGGTGTTAGAGAGAGTTGGTGAGTTGTCTTAGAGACTTGCTTTGCCACCCAACTTGTCGGGAGTTCATCCAATGTTTTATGTTTCTATGCTTCAGAAGTATCATGAGGATCCGTCATATGTGTTGGATTTTAATTTAGTGCAGTTAGATGAAAATCTGGCTTATGGAGAAGAGTTTGTGGGCCATTCTGGATAGGTATTTAGAAGTTGAAGTCTAAAGATATAAATTAGTGAAGGTTTAGTGGAGAGGTCAAACGGCCAAGGAAGAGACTTGGAACACTGAGCATGATACGTGGAGCAGATATCCTCATCTTTTAGACATTCCATGTATGATTCTAAACACGTTTGAGGACAAGTTTTCGTTTAAGAGGGAGAGAATGTAACAAATTGACTAGTTGTTTTTTGAATTTGAGCCCATTTACCTATTTGATTCTTTCAATATACTTATTTGCTATTTTCTGACTTGTGGGGATGGCCAGTTTAGTTTCGAGAAGGTCTTAGAGTTAATTGAAACACTTAGTTCCATTTTTGGAAGCTTAAGTTGTAAGAGTTGACCAAGGTTTGACTTTTGGGTAGATAGTCGGGGATTGGTATTTTGATAATTCAAATAGGTTGGTAAGGTTATTTTATACTTAAAGGCATATGTTCGGATTTGGAGGTTCCTAGAATGTTTTGGCTCTATTGACCGGAAGTTTGCAATTTGAAGGTTTTGAGAGTTGGTAGGTTTCATCGTGAGTTGACATTAATATTATTGGGTTTCGGTTAGTGTACCGGGATTTTGAGTAGCTCATTCGGTGGATTTGAATTTGTCTGCGAAATTTGGTAGGAATCCGTAATGTGTAAGCATGATTCGGATATGTTCGGCGAAGTTGGAAAGGTTGGAAGAATAAGAGTTGAATTTTTTTATTTGATTCATGGTTTGATGTTAATCATGGTGTTTCGACGAATTGAATAAGGTATTAGGACTTATTAGTATGATTGGAAAGGGTCTCTGAAGGCTCAGGTGTTTTTCAGATTGATTTTGTGCTATGCTGGTAAATATTGACACTACTGGTACTGGTGCATCGCACTTGCAGAAGTAAGGTGTGCATGTGTGAAGTTATTGTTTGCATATACAAAGGTAGGATGTCTTAGGAAGATGTCACACCTTCGGCGAGTTTGGCGCATATGTAAGATGTCACACAAGCGATAGATTTGTGCGCTTTTGCAAGGGAGGATTACTTGGCAGTGGTTGCCTCTGCGACAATGAATAGGAGCAGAATGTTTGTCGCACCTGTGAGTCAGAAGATGCGGATGCACCGTAGGTGCATGTGATCGACAATTCAGTGAAGCTTGCAGGTGGGAATTTTAGGGTGGCAGATACAATATCATCGAAGCGACAATGAGGGTTGCATAAGCAAGACCGTGGCAGTGAGTTATATTTCGAGGTTTAGGCTATTTTTTCTATATTTGAATTTTGGAGCTCGGCTCGAGGCGATTTTGGAGGGGATATTCACCATAATTCTGGGGATTAGTGATTTCTACTCGATTTTGATTATATACCTTATTTACCCATGGATAATTACTCCTCGATTATGGAATTTGAACAAAACATTTGGAGGGAGGGGGGGTTTGTCTACAAACTCTAAGTGTGTAAATTGGGAATTTGGGACTCATTTGGACTCGGTTTTGAAATCTAATTATATATCCGGACTCGTCGTGTTATGGATAGTCGGGATCTATCCCTTGACTCGAGCTTTGCCATGTGGGCCCAAATTAATTTTTGTTGACCTTTGGGGATTTGATTACAAATTGAAGCTTTATTTTTTGGAATTGATTCGTACGGTTTTGTTTGACATTATTGAGTTGTATTTGACTAGATTCTACTCTTTTGTCGGTTGATTTGAGAGGTAAAGTTGTGTTGGAAGGTTGAAGACTACCGGGCGGAAGTAAGTCTCTTGTCTACCCTTATAAGAGGGAATATTCCCTTTAAGTGATCTATTTTCTACTTGTTGCTCGGTTTAGGAGCCATATATATACGAGGAGACGAATGTATATGTGTAGCTAGGTTATGATAATAGCCAGTAAATGTTTGGCTTATTTTTAAGCCTTGTTTGGACTATGTGAGCTTATCATTCAAGTTTCTTTTACTTTATGACTACGTGATGGCTCATAATTGAGGTTTAGAAGCATGTTTAGGGTTATAACTGGTTAAATTGGTATTAAATGATTATTTTCCATATTGAATTTCTTTTTTGAGCCGTAGTCACATACTTGTCTTATTGATTCATGGTTTGGTGGTTAAATGAATTATTTTATTCATGTTAAATATTATAATAAGACTTTTGAATGATAAAATTGTTTATTAGATTGTAGAAATGAATTGAATTACATGAATAGACATAGCCATATTTTAGCCATTTGTGCTCTTATACACATTTCTATTACTATGATTTGGTGCCTTTGATTTTGCTGCCTCACATGCATATATTTATGAGTTGGAGAGTTGAATATTTTGAAAATATGAGAGTTTTGACACCATGGATATTATGACCAGATAATTATATTGATGATTTTGTTGTGGATCAAGTTACGCGTTGCAACGGTACTGTATCTGAATTGGGTTGCACAATGCAAAGGTTATGTTGGATTGGGTTGCATGTCGCAATCTTATTATGACTATATGTGGATGGGTTGCATGCTGCAATGGAACTTGAATTTGGTATCATCCCTCCAGAGTCAAGTGATTACACATGTTACTTTTGACCCTATGAGCATAAGGTACTCAGATTGGTGTTGACTTTAACACTCAATTAATGATGAATATATGGAATTGTGTAGAGAATTAATATTGGATTATGAGAATGCATTGGTATCTTAGACTCATGAACTGGCTCCTATACTTGTATGCATGTTGATTGACTTATATCATGATTGTGAAAGATTTGAGATAACTGACATTGTGTGTTATCTCTTGTTTGAGAAAGCATGTCTACATACTAGCTTTAATATATTTTCTCTGGTAGACCTGATTAATCATATCATACTTTATTTCATAGGTTTTTTGTGCCTCTTATTACTATTGCGATGCTAGTAGGTTCTATTGACCTCTTATTATTACTTTTAGATGATAGACTTGATACTTATTGAGTATCGTGTTTTGTACCAATACTATACTTCTATATATTTTTGTGCAGGTTCTGAGGCTAGTTTGGTGGCATACACCCAGCAGGAACCTTCATGGTGAGCTACTTACTTGATCTGATCCACAGCAGATGGAGTCCTCCCTTCCCTACTCTTTATATGTCTTTGTATTTGTCATTTCATGATAGACATTGTATTTATTTAATATCTTGCACTCTTATTAGATACTTGTGACTAGTTGTGACACCCGATTTTGGGAGAGTGAGACAGTTGCGCTCAAATATATCGAGTCTGAGATATATGCATATTGTATATTTGAGTTATGACTTATTCCATTTTGTTTTATTATCCTGAATCAATTAATGGATTAATAATTTAATTTTGTTAATGTTGTTCAGTATTGGCTTTCCTATCAAGCGGTTTAGGCGCAATCACGAATTTTGGTAGGATTTCAGCTCGTATAAAAAATTATGGGCCTTTTATCACATTAAAAATCACATCTTTCTTGAATGAGATGAATCACTGATCTCAACCACACACATTCTCCACTTGCCTTATGGATGGCTATTATCTCATCATTATTTAAAGAAATAACAACAACAGATTATTTTGTAGAGCGCCATGGTATGGCAGTACCTTCACATGTAAACAAGTAGCCATTATGAGATCGAGCTTTATGTGGGTAAGATAAATACTCAGCATCCACATAACCAATAAGATGTGTACTATGTTTTTTAGTATAAAATAAAATAAAATTAATAGTTCCTTTAGATATTAGAATATATGTTTGATTTTATTTCAGTGTCTCTGAGTAGGAGCAAAACTATATCATGCAAGAACATTAATAGAAAATGTCAGATAATGCCTTTTAGCATTAGCAAGATATATAAGTTCACCAATTGCACTAAAATATTGTACTCGGGACAAAGGAGTTTCTAATCCTATTCTCGAGATAGGAATGAATCCTTATTCACTTTAAGTGAACAAAAAACCACTGGTTACTTAATGAATGCATTTTGTCCATGTAAAACCATTTTAAAAAAATTTTCTATATAGGCAAATTGATGGATAAAGACCCCGTCTGTCAAATATTCAATTTCTATAAAAACATAAATTTTCTCTTTTGAAGATCTTTCATATCAATTTCTTTCTTGAAATAATTAATTGCTTTTTGGAGCTCATATGAAGTTTCAATAAGATTTTTCACATCAATAGATACAACAAGTATAATGTAACGATCTAATCGATCGATTTGAGTTATAGCATCACATTCCTTGATTTGAAACTTCAAGCGGCTTCTTATGGTGCATTGTGACTTACATGCATGGTTGGTTTTGAATGTCGAGGGGTTTTGAATTGAATTAATAGAGTGATTCTTGATTTGGGAGTTTTAAGTTGGAAGAATTGACCAAAGTTTGACTTTTGAGTAGATAACATCGTATTCATGTTATGATGGTTCCAATGGGTTCGTATGGTAATTTGGACTTAGGCGTGTGTATGGATTGAGATTTAGAGGCACCTAGGTTGATTTGGCTCAATTTTTCAAAGTTGACAATTTGAAGATTTAAAAAGTTTATAGGTTTGACTAGGAGTTAACCTCGATGCTATCAGACTCCTATTGTAGTTTTGAGATCTCTTATCGATTTGATTTGTTTATTAGAACTTGTGTTCAAGCTTTGGTTGTGATCCAGAATATTTAAATATGATAAGAGAATGATCTTGATCATCGATTCTTGGTTTGATGTTATTTGTGATATTTCGAACCTTTGGATAAGTTTGAATAATGTATTTGTACTTGTTGATTTGGCTGGACGGGGACTCGGGTGTGATGCGGGTTGATTTTTTACCATTTCTCTCATGTTTGCATTGTTGGTGTCAATAGTGAATTGCATTCGCAAGGATATCATCACATTAGAGAATAAGGAATTGGACTGGAGGAGTTTTTCTCTTCGCGTTCACGGGTGAAGGATCGCGTTTGATAAGGGTGTTTGTTGGGTTTGTGCACTTTTTCTCATCATGTTCGTCGAGATATGCGCGTTCGCATTCGCGAGCTAGGAGCTGGTGGAATTGCCTCTGCATTCACAATGCCTAGGCCACATTTGTGAAGTTTGGTATCTTTGATCATCATATTTGCGTGTTATGTGACGCGAACACTAAGTGTATTTTCGGCAGTGATCATTTTTGTGCTTAGGGACCACGATGTAGGTCCTGCAATCGCAAAGGGTATTTTTGGAGAGATTATATAAGTTGTCATCTTCGGAAATTGAGTTCATTTTATCATATTTTGAGATTGGGAGTTTGGATTTAGGTGATTTGGATTGCCTAAGTGTTCTTGACTTTCATTTTATTATTACTCATGACACTATCTATAATTTTGGATTTGATTGTTGAATCTAAGAGAGAAAATTGGGGGTTTTGGTAAAACTTTTCTAAAGTAAAAAAAATGTATACTTGAACCTCGATATGGAATCGATTTTGGAAGAAAATTATATATTTGGACTCGTATTCAAATGGGTGGTCAAGATTTGTGAGTTTTGTCGGATTCAGGAGTGCAGGCCCTAGTTTGACGTTATTTGGTTATTTTTAGCTAGATTCGAGACATTCAAAGGTCGACTTGCACAAGAAGGCATTTTTGGAGTATTGATTTATCGTGTTTGAGGTAAGTATCAATAACGACCGGTCGGTCGTTTTGAGTATTATAGCCCCATTCTCTCATTTACTGCTTATTTGTGCTTAATTGTTATTAGGTGACTTTTTGGGGTAGTTTTTTTAGTTTTGGGAATGTTTCAGAATGAATTGGGACAAATAGTCCCAAATATTGGAAGCCTAAGTTGAAAGAGTTGATCGCATGTTGACTTATGCATAAACGACTCAGAAATGAAGTTTTAACAGTTTCGATAGCTCCAAAGGGTTATTTTGGAATTAGGATAGTGTCCAGACAGTGATTTGGAGGTCCGTAAATGATTTTGTCTTTGAAATGGAAAAAGTTAGAAAATTAGAAGTTTGACAGAGAGTTAACTTTGTAATTACCGGACTCAGTGTGACGACCCAGCCAGTCGTCTTATGAGTTACCGCTCTATTTCCCCCGTTTTTGCTTCTTTATGCTTCGTTATCCGTGTTTTATGGTATCGGGTTGGTTGGATTGAATCCGGATTGGTTTTGGTGAGGTTTGAGACACTTAGTCTCTTTTAAGAAGTCTTAAGTTGGAAAAGTCAATCGGATGTTGACTTATGTGTTAGAGGGCTCGGATGTGAGTTCCGATGGGTCGGTTAGCTTCGGAGGTGATTTATAACTTAGGAGCATGATCGGAATAGGTTTTGGAAGTCCGGAGTAGATTTAGGCTTGAATTGGCGAAGTTGATATTTTGTTGATTTTCGATTGATAGGCAAAATTTTGATCCAGGGGTCGGGATGAAATTCCGAGAGTTTTAGTTGCTTCGTTATGTCATTTGGGATGTGTGTGTAAAATTTCAGGTCATTTTGATGTTGTTTGGTTGAGTTTTTGGTCAAAAGCATATTTCGGAAGATTTTATAAACTTAGGCTTGAATTCAATATGTTTTGTTGGATTTGATATTGTTTGAGGTGTTTTGATGAATTGAACTAGTGAATAAGGTCTTAGGATCGGTTGGTGCTTTTGTTTGAGGTCCTAGGGGCCTCGGGGTGATTTCAGATGGTTAACGGAGAGATTGGAGATTTGTTGCACCTTCGATTTGCTGCTTCTGGTATTTTTGCACCTGCGGTTTGGGGACCGCAAATGCGGCATCGCATATGCGATGGATTTGGCACCGCATATGTGGATTTGAGGGAAGGAGTTAGAAATCACATATGCGGAAGAAGGACCGCACCTGCGGAGTCGCAGATACGGCGTCTCGACCGCAGTTGCGGCGTTTGGTCCGTTAAGTGATTTTCATAGATGCGGAGGAAAGACCGCATATGCAATACCGCAGAAGCGGGTTTTACCACAGATGCGGAAAGGACTAGCAGACCATTTTTAACTTCGGCTTGAGAGCATTTGGACGATTTGGAAGGAGGATTTCAAGGGAACTTCGTTAGGGTAAGGATTTTGGACTTAAAACACAATTCTATGGTAGTATTTCATGGATTTAGGGCTATAATTAAAGGAATTAAAGGACAAAAATAGAGGATTAGGGCTTGAGTTTAAGAGGGCGTTAAATCAGGATTTGAGGGGTCATTTGGGTGCCCATTTTTGTGTTCTTGATATGTATGAACTTGTGGGAAGACAAGAAATCTAGTAATGAAAAGATTTTTGAGTTTAGAGAAGTCGGACCAGGGCTCAGGTTTTGCTAATTTCGGAATTTTTGGTATTTTCCGATTGTTTTCGCTTGGGCCTTGTTTCCTTAGCATATTGTGACGTATTCGTTCTGATTTTGGAAAGATTCGACGTGTGTAGAGGCCAATTTTAGGGGGAAAGGCATCGCGAGCTAGAGATTTAGCCGGTTCGAGGTGAGTAATTATAGTAAATGATGTCCTAACGGTTTGAAACCCCGGATTTGCATATCATAGTGCTATATTGTGGTTAGACACACATTTGATGACGAGCGTGGGGTCATGTTGTGACGACCCGGCCCCTTGTCATGTGAGTTACGCCTCATTTCCCCCATATTATGTTTCTCTATGCTTCATTATCGGTATTTGAGGTGATCGAGTCGAATTGGATTGGTTTTTGATGGAAATGAGACACTTAGTCTCGTTGAGGAAAGCTTGTTTTGGAAAAGTCAACCGGAAGTTGACTATTTAGTTAGAGGGATCGGATATGAATTTCGGTGATTCGGTTAGCTTCAGGGGATGATTTGTGACTTAGAAGGGCGATCGGAATTGATTTTGGAGGTCCGGTGTAGAGTTAGTATTTTGGTGAATTCCGGTTGGTAGGTGAGATTTTGATCCGAGGGTCGGAATGGAATTCCGAGAGTTGCAGTAGTTCCATTAGGTGATTTTGGATGTGTATGCAAAATTTCAGGTCATTCGGAGGAGTTTTGGTTAGGTTTTTGATCGAATGCGTGTTTTGGAAGTATTAAAGAAACTTAGGCTTGAATCCGACGTGAATTGATGATTATAGTGTTGTTCAATGTGTTTTGAAGATTGGAACAAGTTCGTATGATGTTTTGAGATATGTTGGTGCCTTTGGTTGAGGTCCCGGTGGCCTCGGGGTGATTTTGGGATGCTAACGGAAGGAATCAGAAGTTGGAAAATTGCAGGTTTTTGGTTGCAGCAGGTGTTTCCGCATCAGCGGAAAGGAGACCGCAGATGCGGTTGTGTGGAAGCAGAGACGGCATCGCAGGTGCAAAAGAGGGTGAGATTGAGTAGTTCCGCAGAAGCGAAAGTATTTTCGCCTAAACGAGTCCGTAGAAGCTGACCAGAAGTTGCAGAAGCGGTTTGGACTTGGAGGGAGATTTCGCAGAAGCAAGAAAATTGTGTCACAGAAGCGACCCTTGTGATTTAATGAAATTCCACTTAAGCGGACAAGGACCGCAGAAGCGGTCACGCGGAAGCGAGCGTGGGGACCGCAGAAGCGGAAACCCCTGAAGGCCAGTAGGAGTTCATATTCATTTTTCATCCGCGAGGTTTATGTATTTTCCTCCATTGTTGAGCGAGCTTTAGAGCTTTTGACGGAGTTTTAGAGAGTTTTGACTGGGAATCGATTGGAGGTAAGTCCTATGGCCTAGAAACATCATTTTTTTTAAGAATCAACATTTAATTCTTGGAAAAATTCGGTAAAAATTGGAAGAACTAGGGCTTGGTTTTTGAAATAAAAATTTGGGATTTGAGGGGGTATTTGGGCTCTGATTTTGATAAATTTGATATGTATGGACTCGTGGCGAGACGAGGAGTCCGGTGATGTGAATTTCGTAATTTTTGGAGAAGTGGGCCCGGGGCTCAGGTTTTGCCAACTTCTTAATTTTTTATATTTTTTGAGTCTTTTCGATTGGGTTATGATTCATTAGCCGGTTTTGATCAGATTTGACGCACGAGGAGGTCGATTCGAGGGGAAAAGGCTTAGCGAGCTAGACTTTTGGCCGGCTAGAGGTGAGTAATGACTTTAAATGATGTCCTGAGGGCTTGAGGCCCCAGATTTGCACAACTTGGTGCTGCGTTGAGACGAGACACGAGTTCAATGACGAGCGCGGGGTCATTTACTATTGGGGACTGTGACTTGGTCCAGTCAGGATGATATTTTACCACGTACTAGCTATGACTTGTTGTTGTTTCACTATGATTTGGGCTTGTTGCCATATTTGGGGCTTATTGCCGACTGTTTGAACTCTTTATGAACTATCATCAATGTTTTCCCTCACTATTTGAAATATTATTTGAACTCAGTCCATGTGATTTATACTGTTTCATGAACTCAGCTATATTTTTACTCAAACTTGGAGTTTTAACTAATATTTGAACTATTGTTTGAGCTGAGTATTATTGTTTTACTGATGCCCAAGGAGCTTTTTGACTATTTTGGACCGATACATGCCGAGGGCCATCTGTGAGGGCATGATGAGTGAAGTGAGAAGGCTTTCCGGCCTCGAGTGATTAGTGAGAAGGCTTTCAGGCCTTGAGTGATTGGTGAGGAGGCTTTCAGGTCTCGAGTGATTGGTGAGGAGGCTTTCAGGCCTCGAGTGTTATGTGAGGAGGCTTTCAGGCCTCGAGTGTATTATGAGCAGGCTTTCAGGCCTCGCATTGATATTGTTCAGGCTTTCAGGCCTTATTGATAGCGCTTGGGCTGAAGGAACCCCTCCGGAGTCTGCACACCCACAGTGAGCGCGGGTACCCATGTGATTGAGAGTGAACCCGAGGGGCTGATGTTGTCCTGTGTGATTGATACTGAGCCCACAGGGCAGGCACTGAGCTGAGAGTTTGATATTGCGCCCAAGGGCCAGTTTTTTTAGCATTTCTTATTGATTGAGAATTATCTTTTTTACTATTTTCAAAAGGAATGTCTTACTATATTTCACTGGTTTTACTGTTTATCTGATTTTTACTGCTTGAGATAGCATTACTTGTGCCTTTATGGGATTTTTTGTTCTCAGTCGTTATTTATTTTTATTACTCACTGGGTCGGAGTACTCACATTACTCCCTGCACCACGTGTGCAGATACAGGCATAGCTGAGTTCGTTCCTGTGCACTGATTTTTCCTTCCAAACCAGTCGGACCCGGAGAGACGAGGTAGTTGTCGACATCCACAGCCCTGTTTCTTCCTTATCATCTGTATTTCATTTATCTTTAGACTATATTCTTAGATACAGACTTGTAGTATTTCATTTAAACTCTGTAGTAGATCATGACTTGTGACACCCCGATTGCAGGCTGGATTTGGGATGGTATCCTTGTTATCACTGTTATTCCGCATTAATGGTTATATTGTCTGTGCTTTAGACTTGTTCGTGTTAATGATTGTTAAAGAGAAGGTGTAAATACTATGTTGGCTGGCCTTGTCTTCACGAGAGGCGCCATCATGATCAGGTAGGAATTGGGTCGTGACAAGTTGGTATCAGAGCCTAGGTTACTAGGTCTCACAAGTCATGAGCAGGTTTAGTAGAGTCTCGCGGATCGGTACGTAGGCGTCTGTATTTATCCTCGAGAGGCTGCAAAACCTTTAGGAAAACTTCACATTCTTGGAATTCTTGTCATGCATTTTTGTTGATCCGAGAACTAAACTTCTGTGTCCTATTCTCTCGCATATGGAGAGGTCTCGCGCTACAGGATGGGACGAACGACCACCGGTACCACTTACTGAGGGCACTAGAGGCCGTGGTCGTGGTAGAGGCAGAGCCGCGAGGGCAACACCTGTTGCTCCACCAGTTGCCTCGGCTCAGGATCAGGCCCCAGCTGTAGAAATTCCAGCAGCACCTGTTCAGGCACCGGCAGTGCCCATTGTGATTCCGGGTCTCAAGGAGACCTTGCATAGATACTATCAATTTGCACTGGCCTAGCCCAGGTAGTTTCAGCCACTACTACAGCAGCTACTTCTCAGGCAGGGGGAGGCAGTCAGACCCCCGCTGCTCGTACACCTGAGCAGGTGGTGCAGGTCTTACATACACCGGGAGCAGCTCCAGCTCAACTGGTTATACCAGTTCAGGATTTTGTGGTTCCAGCGATGCCAGACAATGAGCAGCGTCGTCTCGAGAGGTTCAGTAGGCTCCAGCCTCTAGTTTTCAGTGGTGCTCAGGGCGAGAATGCCCAGGGATATCTTGACAAGTGTCAGCGTATGCTTCGGACGACAGGGATTTTGGAGTCTAGTAGAGTAGCATTCACCGCATTTCAATTCACTAGGGCTGCCTTCACATGGTGGGAGGCATATGAGCGGCGTAGGCCGGCAAGTGCAGCCCCTTTGTCATGGCAGGAGTTCTCCACTATCTTTTTGGAGAAGTGGGTACCATAGTTTCAGAGGGAGGAGCTGCGTAGGCAGTTCGAGTTGCTTCGACAGGAGGACATGACTGTTACCCAGTATGAGGCGAGATTTTCTGAGTTAGACCGTCATGCCTCCTGGATAGTTCCGACCGATAGAGAGAGGATCAAGAGGTTTGTAGATGGACTTAACTATCACCTTCGTGTTCTGATGACTTGAGAGAGAGTTCTGGGTATTTCCTTTGAGGAGGCAGTTGATATTGCTCGTCACATTGAGATGGCTCGCCGTCAGTACAGAGAGGAGAGGGAGGCCAAGAGGCCTCGAGGTTCTGGTAGCTTCAGTGGTGCTCCATCTAGGGGTCAGTTCCATCAGGGCAGAGGTCATTTATTCAGGCCTCCTCCATCAACCCGCTCTGAGTATCATGGGTCATCTTCCGATCGGGGTCATCAGGGTTATCAGCAGATTCAGCCATCTCTTAATGCTCTTCCGGCACAGGGTTCATTGCAAGCTCTATCTGTTCAGGGTTCCTCCTGACCGAGTGCGTCAGCCAGTCACTCTGGTGCGTGGGGTTCCCTTTAGTCCCATCTCCAGCACCTGGGAGCTGTTATGAGCACGGGGAGTTTGGGCACATGTAGAGGCAGTGTCCTCGGCTTTGTGGTAGTCAGTGTCAGCAGAGGGGTCAGCCCTCATCTTCTAGAACATCTTTTTCAGCACCCGCCCCGCCAGCTAGGGGTAAGGGTCAGGCAGCTAGGGGTCGCCCCAGAGGGGGAGGCCGATCGGGTGGTGGTCAGGCTCGCTTCTATGCTCTTCAGGGCCGGTCAGATGCAATTGCTTCGGATGTTGTTATCACAGGTATTATTTCAGTCTAATAGGGATGCCTCAGTTTTATTTGATCTCGGATCTACCTATTCCTATGTGTCTTCTTATTTTATTCGTTATTTGGGTACTACCCGAGGGTGTCTTGCGTTACCTGTTCATGTATCCACCCCGGTGGGTGATACTATTGTGGTAGACCATGTGTATCGGTCATGTTTAGTGACTATTGGGGTTCTGGAGACCCGAGTTGACTTGTTTCTATTGAGCATGGTTGATTTTGATGTTATTCTAAGCATGGATTGGCTATCTCCATGCCATGCTATTTTAGACTGTCATGCTAAGATAGTCACATTGGCTATACCAGGTGTTCTGAGGACTGAGTGGCATGGTATGACTGACTATGTTCCCAGCAGGGTGCTTTCCTTCCTAAAGGCCCAGCGGATGGTTAGAAAAGGTTGCCTATCGTATTTGGCTTTTATGAGAGATTTTGGAGCTGAGACTCCTAGTCTTGATTCTGTTCCCGTTGTGAGGGACTTCCCTGATGTGTTCCCAGCAGACCTGCCGGGCATGCCACCGGACAGGGACATTGATTTTGGTATTGATCTGGTGCTGGGCACTCAGCCCATCTCTATTCCTCCCTATCGTATGGCACTAGTAGAGTTAAAGGAGTTGAAGGAGCAGCTTCAGGAACTCCTAGATAAGGGGTTTATTCGTCCTAGTGTGTCATCGTGGGGTGCACTGGTCCTATTTGTGAAGAAGAAGGATGGCACAATGAGAATGTGCATTGATTACCGGCAACTGCACAAAGTGACAGTGAAGAACAAGTATCCACTACCGCGTATTGATGATTTGTTTGACCATCTCCATTTAGGCTACCACCAGCTGAAGATCAAGGATTCGGATATTGTGAAGACTGCCTTCAGGACTAGATATGGGCATTATGAGTTTTTGGTTATGTCTTTTGGGTTGACTAATGCCCCAACCGCGTTCATGCACTTGATGAATAGTGTCTTTCGACCATATCTGGATTCATTTGTGATTGTTTTTATTGATGATATATTTGTGTACTCGCGTAGCCCGGAGGAGCACGCTCAGCACTTGAGGGTGGTATTACAGAGATTGAGGGAGGAGAAGCTTTATGCAAAGTTCTCCAAGTGTGAGTACTGGCTTGGTTCTGTGGCTTTCCTGGGGCACGTGGTGTCCGGTAATGGTATTCAGGTTGATCCGAAGAAGATAGAGGCGGTGCAGAGTTGGCCTAGACCGACCTCAGCCACGGAGATTCATAGTTTCCTTGGGTTGGTAAGGTATTATCGCCGGTTTGTTCAAGGATTTTCTTCCATTGCATCGCCCTTGACCAAGTTGACCCAGAAGGGTGCCCCATTTGTGTGGTCGGATGAGTGTGAGGAGAGCTTTCAGAAGCTCAAGACAGCTTTGACCACGGCTCCAGTGTTGGTATTGCCATCAGCTTCAGGTTCTTACACTGTGTATTGTGATGCTTCGAGAGTGGGGATCAGATGTGTGTTGATGCAGGAGGGTAGAGTTATTGCATACGCTTTGCGTCAATTGATGCCCCATGAGAAGAACTACCCCGTGCATGATCCGGAGTTGGCTGCTATAGTTCATGCTTTGAAGATTTGGAGGCATTACTTATATGGCATATCTTGTGAGGTGTATACTGATCATCGCAGCCTCTAGTATCAGTTCAAACAGAAGGATCTTAATTTGAGGCAGCGGAGATTACTCAAGGACTATGATATTACCATTTTGTATCACCCAGAGAAGGCTAATGTGGTGGCCGATGCTTTGAGCTAGAAGGCGGTTAGTATGGGTAGCTTGGCATACGTTCCAGTTGGAGAGTGGCCATTTGCAGTTGATGTCCGGGCTTTGGCCAATCGGATGGTGAGGTTAGACATTTCAGATCCTAGTTGGGTGTTGGCTTGCGTTGTTTCTCGGTCTTCCTTGTATGACCGTATCAGAGAGCGCCAGTATGATGACTCGCATTTGCTTGTCCTTAAGGACAGGGTTCAGCATAATGATGCCAGAGATGTGACTATTGATAGTGATGGTGTGTTGAGGATGCAGGGCCGGATTTGCATGCCCAATATGGATGGGCTCCGAGATTTGATATTGGGGAAGGCCCACAGCTCGTGGTATTCTATCCATCCAGGTGCCGCGAAGATGTATTAGGATTTGAGATAGCACTATTGGTGGAGGAGGATGAAGAAGGATATTGTGGGGTACGTAGATCGATGTCTCAACTGTCAGCAGGTCAAGTACAAGCATTAGAGGCCGAGTGGTGTTCTTCAGCGTATGGTTATTCCTGAATGGAAATGGGAGAGGATTACTATGGACTTTGTGAGTGTGCTCCCTCGGACTTTGAGGAAGTTTGATTCAGTTTTGCTAATTGTGGATCGGCCAACCAAGTCCGCACACTTCATTCCAGTATGTACTACTTATTCTTCGGAGCGGCTGGTAGGGATCTTTATCCTGGAGATCGTCTGATTGCATGGGGTTCCAGTGTCTATTATCTCAGATAGGGGCACTCAGTTCACTCAGTTCTGGAGAGTATTTCAGCGGGAGTTGGGTACGCAAGTAGAGTTGAGCACAACATTCCATCCTCGGATAAATGAGCAGTCCGAGCGCACTATTCAGATATTGGAGGACATGTTAAGTGCCTGTGTTATTGATTTTGGGGATTCATGGGATGAGTTTTTGCCCCTTTCAGAGTTTGCCCACAACAACAGCTATCAGTCGAGCATTCAGATGGCTCCGTATGAGGCGTTGCATAGGAGTCGGTGTAGATCTCCTGTTGGATGGTTTGAGCCCGACGAGGCTAGATTATTAGGGACAGAGATGGTTCAAGATGTCGTAGATAAGGTGAAGTTGATTCAGGAGAGGCTTCGTACAACACAGTCGCATCAGAAGAGTTATGCGGACCGGAAGGTTCGGGATGTGTCTTATATGGTAGGTGAAAAGGCCTTGCTAAAGGTTTCGCCCATGAAGGGTGTTATGCGATTCAGAAAGAAAGGGAAACTGAGTCCGAGGCTCATTGGGCCTTTTGAGATACTTAGGAGAATTGGGGAGGTGGCTTATGATCTTGCTTTGCCACCCAGCTTGTCTAGCATGCATCCGATATTTCATGTTTCTATGCTCCGGAAGTATGCTGGGGACCCGTCTCATGTTTTTGACTTCAGCACGGTTCAGTTGGATGATGATTTGACATATGAAGTAGAGTCAGTGGCTATTTTGGGTCGTCAGGATTAAAAGTTGAGGTCAAAGGATATAGCTTCAGTGAAGGTGCAGTGGAGAGGTCGGCCCGTGGAGGAGGCTACTTGGTATACCGAGTGGGAGATGCGGAGCAGATATCCTCAGTTGTTTGAGGCTCCAGGTATATTTCTTGACCCGCTCGAGGACGAGCGCTTGTTTTAGTTGGGGAGGATGTGACGACCCGGCCTGTCGTTACGTGAGTTACTGCCCCGTTTCCCCCATATTATGTTTCTCTATGCTTCATTATCGGTATTTGAGGTGATCGAGTCGAATTGGATTGGTTTTTGATGGAAATGAGACACTTAATCTCGTTGAGGAAAGCTTGTTTCAAAAAATTCAATCGGAAGTTTACTATTTAGTTAGAGGGCTCGGATATGAATTCCGGTGATTCGGTTAGCTTCACGGGATGATTTGTCACTTAGAAGGGCGATCACAATTGGTCCGGTGTAGAGTTAGTATTTTGGCGAATTCCGGTTGGTAGGTGAGATTTTGATTCGGGGGTTGGAATGGAATTCCGGGAGTTACAGTAGTTCCGTTAGGTGATTTTGGATGTGTGTGCAAAATTTTAGGTCATTCGGAGGAGTTTTGGTTGGGTTTTTGATCGAATGCATGTTTCGAAAGTATTGAAGAAACTTAGGCTTGAATCCGACGTGAATTGATGACTTTAGTGTTGTTCGATGTGTTTTGAAGATTGGAACAAGTTTGTATGATGTTTTGGGATATGTTGGTGCCTTTGGTTGAGGTCCCGAGGGCCTCGGGGTGATTTCGGGTGGCTAACGGAAGGAATCGGAAGTTGGAAAATTGCACGTTTTTGGTTGCAGTAGGTGTTTCTGCATCTGCGGAAAGGAGACCGCAGATGCGGTTGCGCGGAAGCAGAGACGGCATCGTAGGTGCAAAAGAGGGTGAGGTTGAGCAGTTCCGCAGTAGCGAAAGTATTTTCGCCTAAGCGAGTCTGCAGAAGTGGACCAGAAGTCGCAGAAGCGGTTTGGACTTGGAGGGAGATTTCGCAGAAGCGAGAAATTATGTCGCTGAAGCGACCCTTGTGATTTAATGAAATTCCGCTTAAGCGGACAAGGACCGCAGAAGTGGTCACGCGGAAGTGAGCATGGGGACCGCAGAAGCGGAAACCCCTGAAGGCTAGTAGGAGTTTATATTCATTTTTCACCCGCGAGGGTTATGTATTTTCCTCTATTGTTAAGCAAGCTTGAGAGCTTTTGACGAAGTTTTAGAGAGTTTTGACTGGGAATCGATTGGTGGTAAGTCCCATGGCCTAGAAACATCATTTTTTTTTTAAGAATCAACCTTTATTTCTTGGAAAAATTGGGTAAATATTGGAAGAACTAGGGCTTGGTTTTTGAAATGAGAATATGGGATTTGAGGGGGCATTTGGGCTCCGATTTTGATAAATTGATAGTATGGACTCGTGGCGAGATGAGGAGTCCGGTGATGTGAATTTTATAATTTTTCGAGAAGTGGGCCCGGGGCTCGGGTTTTGCCAACTTCGTGATATTCGATATTTTTTCGAGTCTTTTCGATTGGGTTATGATTCATTATCCTATTGTGACGTATTCCTTGTGGTTTTGATGAGATTCGACGCACGAGGAGGTCGATTCGAGGGCAAAAGGATTAGCGAGCTAGACTTTTGGCCGGCTAGAGGTGAGTAATGACTTTAAATGATGTCCATATGGCTTGAGACCCCGGATCTGCATAACTTGGTGCTGTGTTGAGATGAGACACGCGTTCAATGACAAGCGCAGGGTCATTTACTATTGGGGACTGTGACTTGGTCCAGTCCGGATGATATTTTACCGCGTACTAGCTATGACTTGCTGTTGTTTCACTATGATTTGGGCTTGTTGCCATATTTGGGGCTTATTGCCGACTGTTTGAACTCTTTATGAACTATCATCAATGTTTTCCCTCACTATTTGAAATATTATTTGAACTCAGTCCATGTGATTTATACTGTTTCATGAACTCAGCTATATTTTTACTCAAACTTGGAGTTTTAACTAATATTTGAACTATTGTTTGAGCTGAATATTATTGTTTTACTGATGCCCGAGGAGCTTTTTGACTATTTTGGACCGATACATGCCGAGGGCCATCTGTGAGGGCATGATGAGTGAAGTGAGAAGGCTTTCCGGCCTCGAGTGATTAGTGAGAAGGCTTTCAGGCCTTGAGTGATTGGTGAGGAGGCTTTCAGGTCTCGAGTGATTGGTGAGGAGGCTTTCAGGCCTCGAGTGTTATGTGAGGAGGCTTTCAGGCCTCGAGTGTATTATGAGCAGGCTTTCAGGCCTCGCATTGATATTGTTCAGGCTTTCAGGCCTTATTGATAGCGCTTGGGCTGAAGGAACCCCTCCGGAGTCTGCACACCCACAGTGAGCGCGGGTACCCATGTGATTGAGAGTGAACCCGAGAGGCTGATGTTGTACTGTGTGATTGATACTGAGCCCACAGGGCAGGCACTGAGCTGAGAGTTTGATATTGCGCCCAAGGGCCAGTTTTTTGAGCATTTCTTGTTGATTGAGAATTATCTTTTTTACTATTTTCAAAGGGAATGTCTTACTATATTTCACTGGTTTTACTGTTTATTTGATTTTTACTGCTTGAGATAGCATTACTTGTGCCTTTATGGGATTTTTTGTTCTCACTCGTTATTTATTTTTATTACTCACTGGGTCGGAGTACTCACATTACTCCCTGCACCACGTGTGCAGATACAGGCATAGCTGAGTTCGTTCCTGTGCGTTGATTTTTCCTTCCAAACCAGTCGGACCCGGAGAGACGAGGTAGTTGTCGACATCCACAGCCCTGTTTCTTCCTTATCATCTGTATTTCATTTATCTTTAGACTATATTCTTAGATACAGACTTGTAGTATTTCATTTAAACTCCGTAGTAGCTCATGACTTGTGACACCCTGATTGCGGGCTGGATTTAGGATGGTATCCTTGTTATCACTGTTATTCCGCATTAATGGTTATATTGTCCGTGCTTTAGACTTGTTCATGTTAATGATTGTTAAAGAGAAGGTGTAAATACTATGTTGGCTGGCCTTGTCTTCACGAGAGGCGCCATCACAAATAGGTGGGAATTGGGTCGTGACACGTGTATTACGGGGATTGTGACTTGGTCTGTCCGGTTGATGATTTTTCCGTGTATTTGACTGAAACTTGTTATCACTATTATTTGGGTTGAATGCCATATTTGGGCCTAGTTCCAATTACTTGAACCCTTCGGGGATTGTTGTTACTTTTTCCTCACTATTTTGATTCATTACTTGAACTCAGTCATGTTATTTTCCATCGTTTTACTACTTGGCCAGATTTTACTCAGTTTTAAGACATAAATGATATTTTAAATGATTTTTGGGATGAGAAACAATGTTTTACTATTGCCCGAGGGGCTTGTGATGATTTTGGGACTGAGTAAGGCCGGGGGCCTATATTGTGAGGAAACAATTATACTAATTTGAGGCTGAGGGCCTGATATATATATATATATATATATATATATATATATATATATATATATGCCACGATGTGGTCTATTTGATATGACGTCGACGGCCTAGATTGATGCCACGAGATGGCTTATTATTGCACTTGGGCCGTAAGGGTCCCCTCTAGGAGTCTGCGCACCCCTAGTGAGCGCGGGTACCTATGTTGATACGAGATTGAGCCTGAGGGGCTAGTACTGTACTGAGCTATAACCCAAGGGGTGGATTTATGGATACTAAGCCCGAGGGGTGAACTTCTATCTGTTTATTTTACGTTATTTACGTGTAAACTACCTGTTTTACCTATTGAAAGAAGGCTTTACTTGATTTTTCACCGATTTACTATATTCAAATGATGTTTTACTACTTCATTATAGAATGCCTTGTGCTTTATGTGCTTTCTTACCTTCAATCATTATTTATATTTGTTACTCACTGGGTCGGAGTACTCACATTACTCCCTGCACCTTGTGTGCAAATTCAGGCATTGCTGGTTCCGCTTCTGAGTGCTAATTTCCTCTAGTTCCAAGTGGTATTTGGAGACTACGAGGTAGTTGTTAGCGTCCACAGCCCAGTGTCTCTACTATCTTGTCATTTCT
Source organism: Nicotiana glauca (assembly GCA_026770625.1). Taxonomy (NCBI): domain Eukaryota; kingdom Viridiplantae; phylum Streptophyta; class Magnoliopsida; order Solanales; family Solanaceae; genus Nicotiana; species Nicotiana glauca. The sequence goes on along the minus strand of MU678964.1, from coordinate 44,229 downwards.
ATGTCTTTCAAACATTGTACTAGATATTGGATTTTAGCAGACTTGTATCGTGGTCTATTGATGCTCGTGACTTGTGACACCCTGGTTAGGGTTGTGTCGGGTTGGATTTCCGCTTTGTTATAGATATTTTCTACTTTTCAGTATTATTAAACCATGTTTAGACTATTTTTATATTGATTAACTGCTACAAAGGTGAATTGGATTTAACTAACTGGCCTTGTCTTCACGAGAGGCGCCATCACGATCGGGTTTGAGGTTGGGGTCGTGAAAAGTTGGTATCAGAGCCTAGGTGACATAGGTCTCACGAGTCATAAGCAGGTTTAGTAGAGTCTTACGGATCGGTACGGAGACGTCTGCATTTATCCTTGGGAGGCTACAGAACCTTTAGGAAAAACTTCATATTCTTGAAATTCTTATCGTGCGAACTTGTTAATCCGAGTACTAAAATTCTGTTATTCTATTCTCTCATGAATGGTGAGGACACGTGCTATCGAATAGGGTGGACGACCACCAATGCCAGCAGCTACGGCCACAAGAGGCCGAGGACGCAGTCGTGGTCGTGGTAGAGGCAGAGCAGCGAGGGCAGCACCTATAGATCCACTAGTTGCCCCAGTTCAGGACCAGGTCCCAGCTGTGGACACTCCAGTAGCACCAGCTGTGGCCATTATAATTCGGGGTCTTCAGGAGGCCTTGGCACAGATCTTATCGGTTTGCACTGGCCTATCTCAGGCGGTTTCAGTCACTACAGCTGCAGCTACTTCTCAGGCCGGGGGAGGTAGTCAGAGTCCTGCCGCTCACACACCATAGCAGGTCGTGCAGGGACTTCAAATGCCGAGGGAACACCCGCCCAGCCAGTTGCAGCTGCTCAAGACTATGTAGTTCTTGCCATGCCAGAGGAAGAGCAGCGTAGGTTGGAGAGATTTGGTAGGCTTCAACCTCCGTCATTCAGTGGTGTAAAGGGCGAGGATGCCAGGGCTTTCTGGACAAGTGTCAGAGGATGCTTCGTACTGTCGGTATTCTGGAGACAAGCAAGGTCTCTTTTACCACCTATCAATTTTCAGGACCTGCTTTCACTTGGTGGGAGGATTTCGAGAGGCGTAGGCACGTTGGTGCAGCACCCCTTTCCTGGCAGCAATTCTCCATTCTCTTTCTGGAGAAGTATGTGCCGCAGTCTCGTAGGGAGGCGCTGCATAGATAGTTTGAGTGGTTGCGTCAGGGGGAGATGACCGTGTCACAGTATGAGTTGAGGTTTTATGAGTTGGCTCGTTATGCCATCTAGTTGGTTCTGACAGATTGAGAGAGGATCAGGAGGTTTGTTGATGGCCTCACTTATCAGCTCCGTATTCTTATGACCAGGGAGAGGTTATCTGGTGCTACATTCGAGGAGGTTATGGATATTTCCAGAGAGATTGAGTTGTTTGCCATCAGGAGCGAGAGGAGAGGGAGGCCAAGAGGCCTAGAGGATCTGGCAGCTATAGTGGTGCTCCTTCGAGGCGCCAGTTTCAGCACAGCAGAGGTTGTTCATTCAGGCCTGCTCAGTCAGCTCACCCAGCTTATCATGGGGCATCTTCGGGTCATGGTTATCAAGGATCTCAGCAGGTCCATTCATCACCTAGTGCCCTTCCAGCTCAGAGTTCATCCCCTGCTCCATCAGCTCAAGGTTGTTCTATGCTGAGTGCATCTACTAGTCACTACGGTGCGAGGGGTTTCCATCAGTCCCCTTCTCCAGCACCTGGGATTTGTTATGAGTGTGGTGAGATGGTCTATATGTGGAGGCAGTATCCTCATCGTGGTGCTAGTTTATCCCAGCAGAGGGGTCAACTATCGGCTTCAACGCTAGTTGCTCTACCACGACATGCTCAACCAGCTAGGGGTGGGGGTCAGTTAGCCAGGGGTCGTCCCAAAAGGAGAGGTCGATCAGGGGGTGGTTAGGCCCGTTTCTATGCATTTCCAGGCAGACCCGATGTCATTGCTTCTGATGCTGTTATTACAGGTATTGTTTCAATCTGCCACAGAGATGCCTCTGTATTATTTGATCCCGGATCCACCTTTTCTTATGTGTCTTCATGCTTTTCTCGTTATTTGGGTACGCCCTATGAGTTTCTTGCTTTACCTATTTATGTATCTACCCCGGTAGGCGATACTGTTATTATAGACCGTGTGTACCGGTCATGTGTGGTGGTTATTGGGGGTCTGGAGACCCGAGTTGATCTTTTATTATCGACTATGGTGGATTTTGATGTTATTCTGGTCATGGATTGGATATCTCCTTGTTGCGCTATTCTTGACTGTCATGCTAAGATAGTCACTTTGGCTATGCCAGGTATGCCACGGATCGAGTGGTGAGGTGTGACTGATTATGTTCCTAGTAGAGTGATCTCTTTCTTGAAGGCCCAACGTATGGTTGGGAAGGGTTGTCTCTCGTATCTTGCCTTTGTGAGGGATGTCGGAGCTAAGGCTCCCAGTATCGATTATGTTCCGGTTGTGAGCGACTTCCCTAATGTATTTCCTGTAGACCTACCGGGAATTCCACCGGACAAGGATATTGATTTTGGTATTGACCTAGTGCCGGGCACTCAGCCCATATCTATTCCGCTGTATCGTATGGCACCATCGGAGTTGAACGAGTTAAAGGAGCATATTCAAGAACTCCTAGATAAGGGGTTCATCCAGCCTAGTGTGTCACCTTGGGGAGTGTCGGTTCTGTTTTAAAGAAGAAGGATGGAACAATGAGAATGTGCATTGATTATAAGCAATTGAACAAGGTAACAGTTAAGAACAAGTACCATATGCCTTGCATTGATGATTTATTCGACCAGCTTCGGCGAGCGAGGGTATTCTCCAAGATTGATCTCCGTTCGGGTTATCACCAGTTGAAGATTAGGGATTCGGATATTCTTAAGACTGCATTCAGGACCAAACATGGTCGTTATGAGTTTTCGATTATGTCTTTTGGGCTAACCAATGCCCCAGCAGCGTTCATGCATTTGGTGAACATCGTGTTCCGGCATTATCTTTATTCGTTTTTCATAGTCTTTATTAATGATATTTTAGTATATTCGCATAGTCAGGAGGAGTACGGGGAGCATTTGGGGGTTGTATTACAGAGATTGAGAGAGGGGAAGCTTTATGAAAAGTTTTCCAAGTGTGAGTTTTGGCTTGGCTCAGTGGCATTCTTGGGGCACGTGGTGTCCAGCTAGGGTATTGAGGTTGATCCAAAGAAGATAGAGGCGGTGTAGAGTTGGCCCAAACTGTCCTCAGCTACTGAGATCCGTAGTTTTCTTGCATTAGTAGGCTATTATCGCCGGTTTCTTTAGGTATTCTCATCTATCGTATCGCCCTAGACCAAGTTGACTCAGAAGGGTGCTTCATTTGTATGGTCGGACGAATATGAGGAGAGCTTTTTGAAGCTCAAGACAACTTTGACCATAACTCCGGTGTTGGTATTGCTATCAGCTTTAGGTTCATATACCGTGTATTATGATGCTTTGAGAATGGGGATTGGTTGTGTATTGATTCAGAAGGGTAGAGTTATTGCATATGCTTTTTGTCAGTTGAAGCCCCATAAGAAGAACTACCTCGTTCATGATTTGGAGTTGGCTGCCATAGTTGACGCATTAAAGATCTGGAGACATTACTTGTATGACGTGTCTCTTGAGGTATTCACTGATCATTGCAGTCTTCAGCATTTGTTCAAGCAAAAGGATATTAATTTGAGGCATTGGAGATGGTTGGAGTTGCTTAAGGATTATGACATCACTATATTTTATCATCCAGAAAAGGCCAATGTAGTGGCCGATGCTTTGAGTCGAAAGGAAGTGAGTATGGGGATTTTGGCATACATTCCAGTTGGGGAGACACCTCTAGTAGTTGATGTTCAGCCCTTGGCCAATTGTTTTGTGAGGTTGGATTTTTTTGAGCCCAGTCGGGTATTGGCTTGTGTGGTATCTCGGTCTTCCTTATATGATCGCATCAGAGAGTGCCAGTATGATGATCCGCATTTGCTTGTCCTTAAGGACAGATTTCAACATGATAATGCCAGATATGTGACCATTGGTGATTATGGGGTATTGAGGATACAGGGCCAGATATGCGTGCCCAATGTGGATGGCTTCGGGAGTTAATTCTGGAGGAGGCCCATTGCTCGCGGTATTCCATTCATCCGGGTGCCGTGAAGATGTATCAAGATTTCAGATAGCACTATTGGTGAAGAAGAATGAAGAAAGCCATTGTGGGATTAGTAGCTCGGTGTCTCAATTGTAAGCATGTGAAGTACGAGCATCAGAGACCGGGTGGCTTGCTTTAGAAGATGGTTATTCCTGAGTGGAAGTAGGAGAGGATCACTATGGATTTTGTTGTTGGACTTCCACGAACGTTGAAGAAGTTTGATTCTATTTGGGTGATTATGAATCGGCTGACCAAGTCCGCGCACTTCATTCCTATCTGTACTACCTATTGTTCAGAGTGGTTGGCAGAGATATATAATCGGGAGATTGTTCGGTGTATTGGTGCCCCAGTTTCCATCATTTCAGATCGGGGCACTCAGTTTACTTCCTAGTTTTGGAGGTCTGTGCAGCGAGAGCTAGGTAATCAGGTGGAGTTGAGCACAGCTTTTCATCCTCAGACAGACGGGCAGCCCGAGCGTACTATTTAGATATTGGAGGACATGTTGCGTGCTTGTGTTGTTGACTTTGGAGGATCAGTTTCTACCACTCACAGAGTTTTCTTATAACAACAGCTACTAGTCGAGTATTCAGATAGCTCCATATGAGGCTTTGTATGGGAGACGGTGTAGATCTCCAGTTGGTTGGTTCGAGCCCGATGAGGGTAGGTTATTGGGGACTGATTTGGTACATGATGCCTTGGAGAAGGTAAAGGTGATTCTGGATAGGCTTCGTACAGCACAGTCGAGGCAAAAGAGTTATGCTGATAGGAAGGTTTGAGATGTGTCTTACATGGTTGGTGTGAAGGTTCTGTTGAAGGTTTCACCCATGAAGGGTGTTATGAGATTTACGAAGAAAGGGAAGTTGAGTCTGTGGTCCATCGGACCATTTGAGGTAATTCGAAGGATTTGGGAGGTGGCTTATGAGCTTGCCCTGCCACCCAACTTGTCGAGTGTGCATTCGGTATTTCATGTTTCTATGCTCCCGAATTATATTGGGGATCCGTCTCATGTTCTGGATTTCAGCATGGTTCAGTTGGAGGATGAATTGACTTATGGTGTGGAGCCAGTAGCTATTTTGGGTCATCAGGTTCAGAAGTTGAGGTCAAAGAATATTGCTTCAGTGAAAGTGCAGTGGAGAGGTCGGCCCATGGAGAAGGCTACCTGGGAGACTGAGCGGGAGATGTAGAGTAGATATCCTTACCTGTTTGAGGGTTCAGGTATGTTTCTTGACTCGTTCGAGGATGAACGTTTGTTTAAGTTGGGGAGGATGTGACAACCCGACCAGTCGTCTCATGAGTTACCGCTTTTTTCCCCCATTTCTGCTTCTTTATGCTTTGTTATCCATGTTTTGTGGTATCGGGTTGGTTAGATTGAATCCGGGTTGGTTTTGGTAAGGTTTGAGACACTTAATCTCTTTTAAGAAGGCTTAAGTTGGAAAAGTCAACCGGGTGTTGACTTATGTGTTAGAAGGCTCGGATGTGAGTTTCGATGGGTCGATTAGTTTCGGGGGGTGATTTTTGACTTAAGAGCGTGATCTGAATGGGTTTTGGAGGTCCGGAGTATATTTAGGGTTGAACTGGCGAAGTTGATATTTTGGCAATTTCCGGTTGATAGGCGAGATTTTGATCCAGGGGTCGGGATGGAATTTCGAGAGTTTCAATTGCTTCATTATGTCATTTGGGATGTGTGTGTAAATTTCAGGTCATTTGGATGTGGTCTGGTTGGATTTTTTATCAAAAGCGTATTTTGGAAGATTTTAGAAACTTAGGCTTGAATTCGATGTGTTTTGGTGGATTTGATGTTGTTTTAGGTATTTTGATGATAGGAACAAGTTTGAATAAGGTATTAGGATGTGTTGGTGCTTTTGGTTGAGATCCCGGGGGCCTCGGGGTGATTTCGGATGGTTAACGGAGAGATTGGAGATTTGTTGCAGCTTCAGATTTGCTGCTTCTGGTATTTTCGCAGCTGCGGTTTGGGGACCGCAGGTGCGGCGTCGCATATGCAGTGGATTTGGCCGCAGATAAGGATTTGAGGGAAAGAGTCAGAAACTGCAGATGCGGAAGAAGGATCGCACCTTCGGAGTCGCAGATGCAGCATTTGGTCCGTTAAATGATTTTCGCAGACGTGGAGGAGAGACCGCAGATGTGGTATTGTAGAAGAGGGTATTTTATCGCAGATGCGGAAAGGACTGGCAGAACATTTAAGTTATTTCACTTCGCGAGTTTGAGATATTACACTATTTTTAACTTCGGCTTGAGAGCTTTTGAACGATTTGGAAGGGGGATTTCAAGGGAACTTCGTTAAGGTAAGGATTTTTTACCTAAAGCACAATTCTATGGTAGTATTTAATGGATTTAGGGTTGTAATTAAAGGAATTAAAGGACAAAAATGGAGGATTAGGGCTTGAGTTTAAGAGGGCTTTAAATGCGGATTTGAGGAGTCATTTGGGCTCCGATTTTTGTGTTCTTGATATGTATGAACTCGTGGGAAGACGAGGAATCTAGTGATATGAAAATTTCTGAGTTTAGAGAAGTGGGATCGGGGCTCTGGTTTTGCAAATTTTGGGGTTTTTGGTATTTTTCGATTGTTTTCACTCTGGCCTTGTTTCCTTAGCATATAGTGATGTATTCATTCTGATTTTGGATATATTCGACGTGTGTGGAGGTCTATTCGAGGGTCAAAGGCGTCTTGAGCTAGAGATTTAGCCAGTTCGAGGTGAGTAATGATAGTAAATGATATCCTGAGGGTTTGAAATCCCGAATTTGCACATCGTAGTGCTATATTGAGTTAGACACATGCTTGATAACGAGCGTGAGGTCATCTACTATTGAAGATTGTGACTTGGTCCGTCTCGGTTGATGATTTTTCCGTATATTTGACTGAAACTTGTTATCACTATTATTTGGTTTGAATGCCATATTTGGGCCTAGTATCAATTACTTGAACCCTTCGGGGATTGTTGTTACTTTTTCCTCACTGTTTTTATTCATTACTTGAACTTAGTCATGCTATTTTCCACCGTTTTACTACCCAGTCAGGTTTTACTTAGGTTTAAGACTTAAATAATATTTTAAATGATGTTTGGGCTGAGAAACAATATTTTACTATTGCCCGAGGGGCTTGTGATGATTTTGGGACTGAGTAAGGCCAAGGGCCTATATTGTGAGGAAACACTAATACTGATTGAGGCCGAGGATATATATATATATGCCACGAAGTGGTCTGATTGATATGAGGCCAAGATCCTAGACTGATGCCACGAGATGGCTTATTATTGCGCACATTTTTTAAAAGTATCTTTTTGGTTTGCTAATGAATAGAGCTTAGAATTATTTTCTTTTTTGTAATAAATTAATTGGTCTTTTTGAGCCATACAACTTTGATTAACCCTATTTCGCCACTTTTGTGGCATTAATCTAGATCATCTAATCTGAGATAATATGTATTGATAATGCCGTCTTAACCAATTTTTCCGTTGATTGGTTCTTTAACTCTGAAGTTTCTTATGTTTTAATTCAAAGTGAAATATTCCTAGTGTTCTAAAATAGTCCTTTATTTTAGTCTTAAGGAAAAAAGACATTCTGTTATATTGAACAACAGATCTTAATTTAGACAAATTAATAACTTAGGGTTGTGATAATTTGTAAAATACATATACTTGTGATAAGTAGGATAAATCAAAAAAGATATGTGAATTTTTCGTACTAATATTATAAAGTGACTTTTTTATAGTCGAAATAAAGTGAATTTTTTTATTATTAATTTTTTCTTGATTTATTTCATTATTGGAAATGTATTTATCAATCAATTTGTTTGTTGATTTAAGAAAGAGTTGTGTATTAATTCTGGGAAATATTAATGATAGATAAAAATAGATCGATTTATAATCTTTGAATAAATAATTTTAGAAAATAATGGAAATTCCATATTAATCGAGTATTTCTTCTTTTTAATATTTGAAAAATATTTTTTGGCGATTCAAATTTTTTAATATTATTTGTTTTATTAGGTTGGGCTGTAAGGGGCCTCTCCAGGAGTCTGCACACCCCCAGTGAGTGCGGGTACCCATGTTGATATGAGATTGAGCTCGAGGGACTAGTACTGTACTGAGATATAGTCCGAGGGGCGAATTTGTGGATATTGAGCCCTATGGGCGAACTTCTATCTATTTATTTTACTTTATTTACCTGTCAACTACCTGTTTTACCTGTTGAAAGGATGCTTTACTTGATTTTTCACTGATTTACTATATTCAAATGATGTTTTACTGCTTTATTATAGAATGCCTTGTGCTTTACGTGCTTTCTTACCTTCAGTCATTATTTATATTTGTTACTCACTTGGTCGAAGTACTCACATTACTCCCTGCACCATGTGTGCAGATTTAGGCATCGCTGGTTCCGCTTCTGAGTGCTGATTTCCTCCAGTTCCAGGTGGTATTCGGAGACTACGAGGTAGCTGTTGGCGTTTGCAGCCCCGTGTCTCTACTATCTTGTGATTTCTATGTCTTTCAAACATTGTACTAGATATTGGATTTTAGCAGACTTGTATTGTGGTCTATAGATGCTCGTGACTTGTGACACCCCGGTTAAGGCTGTGTCAGGTCAAATTTCTGCTTTGTTATTGATATTTTCCGCTTTTCAGTATTATTAAACCATGTTTAGACTATTTTTATGTTGATTAACTGCTAAAAAAGTAATTTGGATTTAACTGGCTGGCATTGTCTTCACGAGAGATGCCATCACGAACGGGTTCGGGGTTGGGGTCGTGACACTTAGATTTTGGTTTCGAAAGTTGGAATATGTTTGTTGAGTCATTTATGACTTGTGTGAAACATTTGAGGTCAATTGGAGTTGATTTGATATGTTTCGGCATCAAATGTAGAAGTTAGAAGTTCACAAGTTCATTAGGCTTGGATCGATGCGCGATTCGTGATATTAGTGTTGTTTGATGTGATTTGACACTTTGAGCGAGTTTGTATGATGTTTCAAGACTAGTTGGTATGTTTGGTTGAGGTCTTGGGGGCCTCGGATGTGATTCGGATCATGTTCGCGCATTTTGAACATTGGAAGATTTTTGATTTTGCTAGTGCTAGTTTTCTTGCGCGCGATCGCGAGAGGATGATCGCGAAGTGTTGTTGTGGCAGCTGGGATTTTTTTTCTATGAGTTCGCGAGCTTGGGTATGAGATCGCGTATGTTGGAGAGGCAGTGAATCGGGAATGCATGGGTCTAGTCGCATATGGGAAGATGAAAAGAGGAGACTGGGTTTACGTGATCACAGGTCTGGGATTGTTTTGAGTCGAGTTCATATGAGTTTATATGAGTTCACATAGAGGAAAATTTTGGCATCTTAGGATTTGTGCTTCGCGATCGCAAAGCATTTCTCGCGATCGTGAAGATGGACATCTAGGAAGACTCTCAAATACGAAAAATGAGGGTTTCAATTATATTTCATAATTTGATTTTGCGAGCTTGAATTGAGGCTATTCTTGGAGAGATTTTCAAGAGAGTGATTGGGGTAAGTGATTCTAACTCGTATTTGGTTAAATTACATGAATAGTGTTTTGGTTTGAAAATTGGGGAAAACTGTAGAAACTTCCTAGGCTTTCTTTTACAAGTGAAATCCCCTAGTATATGAAAGAGTGAAAAAGTGCTTTCGTTGTTGTGGAAGAAGAAGCCTTCATATTTTAATGTACGTATTTAATTTATTCAGAGCTATTAGAGCAGGATCCACTTTTTTTGCTTGAACCTTCTAGACCAAACTCAATTCAATTAAGTTTCCCCTTTCGATAGGTGCTATATATAATGGGCGATTTACCTAGTAATTGGCATTCTAGTTTAATTTGAGGATTTAAAGGTGGAGTTGTGATCGGATTTGAGTAATTTTGTATGGTTGGACTCGTGGTTAAATGGGTGTTCGGATTTTATAACTTTTATTGGATTCCGAGATGTGGGTATGTGATTGACTTTTTTAGTTGACTTTTGAATTTTGTTAAAGGACTTAGCTTTTTCATATGGAATTGATTCCTATAGCTTGATTTGATTGTATCGAGTTGTTTGTGGCTAGATTCGAGGCATCGGGAGGCCGATTTTCGAGGCAAGGGCTTATTGGAGTAAAGATTTACACAATTTGAAGTAAGTAACATTTCTAAGCGTGGTTTTGAGGGTATGAATCCCTGAATTACGTGTTATGTGGTTGTTGTTTAGGTAACGCGCATGCTAGATGACGGGCTTATTGGAGTGCACCATAGAAATTATGATCTGGTCGATTCTGTGGTACTCTGTAGTCATCAAACCTTGTAGCCATTCATGTGATCTCTATGTGTTAGAGTAATTGAGCTGCAGATTAATGTTAGAATCATGTTATGCTATTTACTATTCTGTTGAGACCCACTGTGGTCATTTTTGCTGTTGAATTAGATGCTTAGATGGCAATTTTTTACTCAGTCACATCCACCATTTCCATATCATATATCAGTCTGTATTACTATTTATTGTTGTGTTGTATATCATTATTTGGGGCTAATTATCATGAGATTTGTGAGCCTGAGAGACTGAAAAGATTGATGATTGAGTTGGGACGTAAGAGCCTTATTGTGAGTGAGATTTGTGGATCGGGTTGCACGTTGCAGCATGCCAGATTGACTTATTATTAGTGCTTGGGCAGGATCCGCCTCCCCCGGAGTCTGACATACCAGCAGTGAGCGCATGCATATATATATATATATATATATAAGGGTCATTAATGCTAGGCACCGGTATAGTGCCGAGTGATTGTGCGTGTGATTAAGTAGGCATTTGAGTCAGGTACCTTGAGTGTGTAGAGAGCGAGAGTATGGAGGATATCAGCCTGAAATCATTAACTTGACATGCATATTTCACACGTAGGCATAAAGATGTATTATTTCTCCTTCTTGTTGGTAAATAAAATGTTCTTATCCGCTTGTTCTTTAGCTGCTATACTTGGAAGCATGTCTAAATTCTTGTATTATGAACAAGTTGAATATGATAATTCCTTTGAGTTATTTATTGCTACTGTCGTCATTTTATTCTTAACTTCTATTGGTTATTGATAATGGTCTTTGATTGTTTTTTTAGCTCGTCACTTCTTTCACTCTAAGGTTAGGTTTGTTACTTATTGACTACATGGGGTCGATTGTACTCTTACTACACTCTGTGCTTCGTGTGCAAATCCAGGTACTTTTGGATGTGGTGGTTGCTAGAGCCGTGTTGGTACCAATACTTGGGAGACTTCGAGATAGCTGTTATGTCTTCTGCAGAGCTTGACTCTCTTTTCTTTATTTCAGTTATTACTATTCTATTGTCCAGACAGTTGTATTGAGGATTTTTTTGTATTTTGATATTCAGTAGTGCTCATGTACTCATTGACACCAGATCATTGGGATGATTGTAGCAATATTGTTATTATTTTCATTAGATATTTATATTTTGTTGTTGAGTTTATTAAACCATGATCATTCAAATCATAGCTTGCATGGAAAGTAGTGTTAGGCATCGTCGCATCCCCAGTAGGAGTTAGGTTGAGATCGATATAATGTGTATATGTGAGAACCAGATCATATCAGGAATTTCAAATGTTGGAATATGGTTCTATGACTGATAGATTAAGGTTGAAGAAAGAATCTTCAATTGAGATTGTGCTAATGGACTTTTATAAATTGTGGTGACATGAGATCATCTAGAGGCATGTGTATGGTGAGTTTATACAATGATTTGATGGTTTTGGAATGACTCTTGGCACGTTCGAGGACGAACGTATATTTAAGTGGGGGAGAATATAACAACCTGACCAGTCGTTTTGAGATTTAGTATTTCATTCCGTGGTTTGAGACTTTGAGTAGCTTCATTCGACATATTATTAATTGCGTGTATCGTCGGTTTTAATTTTTGAGTGGTTTGGGATTGATCTGAAAGAATGACTAAGTTGGAAGAGTTGACCAAGATTTAACTTTTAGATAAACAGACTTAGAATCATGTTTTGATGGTTCTGATAGGTTTGTATGATAATTTTAGACTTGTATATTTGTTCTAATTTGGTTTTGGAGATTTCTAGAAGAAGTCAACACTATTTGCCAAAAGTTGGCAATTTGAAGAACTTAAGAGTTCATAAGTTTGATGAAGAGTTGACTTTGATCTTATTGGACTCCAATTGTTGTTACAGGAACTTGGAAAGATTTATATAGTTGAATTGAACTTGTGTGCAAAGGTTCGAAGTAATCTGATATGTGTAAGTGTGATTCATACAATCTTTTGAAAGAATGAAGATTTAACAACTTAAGAGAAATTCTATTCGGTTTGAGCTTCTATTCTTTGTTGTGATATTTCCTTGGGTGTTTTGAGCCTTTTGATAAGTTTGGATAATGTATTTATACTTGTTTGTATGATTGTATGGGGTATTCGGGGGCTCGGTTGTATTTTGGATCATTGGTTGAGATATTAGTTATGTTAAAGATTTGAAGTTTGACCGCGTTTAATATTGGGTCAAGACGATCTCTTTTTGGTGTTTTGAGTGCGAACAGGTTCGTAGCGTATCTTATGGTTGAAATTCATATATAGTTTGTATTCGGGAGGTTCCGAATGAGTTTTGACTTCTAATACGAAGATTTACGATTGCTGATTTTCTGGTGCAACAATTCCGAAAATATCAGTTATTTTTCTGAAATTTTTAGACTGCCTTTAAAACTTCAAAACACCATATCTCCCTATTTTAAGGCCAAATATGGTGATTCAAAAGGCTAGCTTCGATGTGATCTTATAAGGATTATGTCGGGCTTATAAAATATGAGTTTCAGGATCATCTAGAATTTGATTTAGGCTGGAATAGTTACTGCATATTTTTCTACTTATTTTGGAATTTAGTTACTTTTCTCACAAAGATTTGGAGCTCGAAAAGAGGCAATTTTTGAGGGAGTTTTTACCTACTTCGTTGGAGTAAGAAACCCCAACTCAAATTTATGATTATTACATGAATCTATCATTGATTTTGATTCTAAATCAAGGAATCTTGAAAGAATACAAAAGGAGGGTTTTGGGTTGAAATTTAAGAAAGTCTAATTTTGGGGGATTTTGACAAAACTTTTCTATAGTGAAAAATAGAGATAAACTCTGATTTAGAGTTGGTTGTAGATGAAACTTGTATATTTGGACTCATATTAGAATGGATGTTTAGAATTTGTTAGTTTTATTGGGTTCTGGGGTGCCGGCTCGAGTTGACTTTGTGTATTTATATCGAAGCTTTATTGTTTGAGGTTATTTTCTATGTCTTTGTTTGGTGTTATTGAGTTGTTTTTGGATAGATTCAAGCCGTTCAGAGGTCAATTCACGTGGGAATGCATTTTTAGAGTACTAATTTGATTTGTTTGAAGTAAGTATCTTGCCAAGATTTAGTTGAGAGAATTTTTCATAATTGGTATTATTTACTACATGCATGGCTGATGTATATATGAGGTGAAGAGCATATATATACATGTTCCATGGGTATCTACACTCGTGGTAAATTTTAGATTACTCTACGCCTTGTTTGGTTGTGTGTTCTACTTGATTCTATATACTATTCAATTTATTGGCTACGTTAGCGTAATAAACCATGATAGATATAATGTTAAGGCTATTGGTGCCTTAGTTTGAACTCGATAAACTAATCTTGAGATTTATGCTAAACTAGCCTCGGAGGTAGATACATGTATGTTATGAACACACGTCTGTACTTGTTCTTATGTTGTACCTTGATTGGGACGTGTGCACTCTATGACACATATGTGATCCTTTGTATGACTAATTGAACTTAGTTGTTATAATTGATTTAGCAGTAGTTATGTTTCATATGTTGAAGCTCATCTGCATTTTTGTTGTTATCACGTCCTTGTGCGCTTTATTGATGAGTTATGACGATATGCCTCTTGATAACAATTTATTATATTGCATTGTAGTGATTGTGGTACAAGAGTTTTTTCGTGTAATTGTGATAATATTGTGGCACGTGGATATGTTGAGTAGATTGATTTGGGGAGGGGAGGGGAGGGGGGG